>SNQJ01S0029662.1:43654-65088 GCA_010110895.2 Picea sitchensis | reverse complement strand
ATTTGTACTTGTGCAAAGCCCTCCACAAGATCCCAATCTTGTGTAACAATTGGAAGCTTCTACCACTGTCACCTTAGTAGATGCTTCCCTCCTTTTAGTGATGCAAGGAGGTCCACCACAAGGGAAGCTTCCCTAGTGACCTCAAGGGATCAAATAGCAAGATTAGCTGAGCCTACAACCCCCTATCTTGGTCACCTGAAGGTTAGGTCTAGGTCTAGGAGAGGTAAGAAAGATGACAAGGTAATTATTTCACCTATACGAGACAATAAACAATTTGAAGCATAATATAGACAATTACCAAGTTATAAAGATAAAAAATGATCTCTTAGACACTAGATGATCAATAAATTCAATTGCTGTTGCAAGTTACAGCAGTAAAACAAATGTACAACAGCAAATAATGTTTTGCAACAGCAACACGAAATAGTACTCAGAAATGTAGCAAGTTAGCATGAAAAACAAGCCTTCAACATGTACAATATTATGCAATTGCTAGATGTAAATTCTGAGTATCTTAAGCCACTTTTCCAAGTATGTATGCAGCAAATTGAAGTAAAAATCAGTCGCTGTAGCAAACTTTTGTAACAGCAGCAATAAATAGCATTAGTTTGCTAAAGTTAGGGTTAGGGAAGTTAGTGAGATTGTTGAGACTCTGAGAGAGAGAGAATACTAATTCTAAATGCAATTTTCACCACAAGAAGAGCTTTAGACTAGTGCCGTTGTCTTTTGGGGCTTATGGAGTCAAGCATGCAAAACCTTGAAGATTGAGCTAGATGATAAAGAAGAATGAGGTTTAAATCCTAAGGTGCAAAGCCTCTTGGGCCTTGGGACTAAACCTTCAAGAAAATGATCCCTAGGGAGCAAAGCCTTGAGACCTAGGTGCCATTTTCTCTCTTCTAGATAACCTAGGTCAAGGATCAAAGACTAGGATCAAAACCGTAAGGTGCAAAGCCTCTTGGGCCTTAGGCTCTTAACCCTAGCAAAGAATGCTCTCTCAAAACTTGGACAACAAAGCATGCGAAGGAGAGAAAGACTTGTCTCCTTCCTAGGGTTTCACCAAGACAAAGTAACATGCAACAATATAGTAATTAACACCTTAAAACATTAGTAACGACATAAAATTGCAACAATTACTTACTTATCCAAGTCGCTAGGCTAGAAAAACCCTAGTTGCAGCAACATACATCCAAGAAAGCAAGAAATCATCCACAATAATCCTCCTTCAAGAGTAGCGCATGAGATCCAAGAGACAAAAGAGGTAGAGTGAACTTTTGTAAGTAGCTCTGCCACAAATGTGAGAGTGAATAATGATCCAAATGAATGGAGTGCTAGCCTTATAAATAAGGAAATCTTAGCACTCCAAAAGTCACAAAAATGAAAAGTCATGTCTCTTAAGTGAGGTCGACCCCTCATATTTGCTTTTACAAATGATAAGTAATGTCAAAACAATACAAAATTGCCCTCCTAGTTCACAAGTGTGGTGACGTCATGCTCCAAGAGGGTGCGTGAGAGCCTTCCAAGGCCATGTGTCATCATCTCATGGTGTACTCCTGGCAGAAGGTCTGTTTCCTCGCTATGGTCATGTCACATCATCAATGGTGCCCCAAGTGGTTATCAAGCCCCATCATCGTCAAACCCTAAAATGTGATGTCGTCATTAATGGATGGCCAACGTCTAGGGTGTAGGGCACTGCGTCCAAGGTGGATAGGGGTGAATCATCTCTGGAAGGCATCCAACTGTCCATTGGTGCAACGTCCTCAATCCAATGAGCAATAATCCTTGGGGTACACTGCCCAGCATGTGGGCCTCCAGCCCATCTGTGTGCCGCCATGACTAAATCTGTCAAAATCAAGCCCATCTATCCATCGTCCAAGGTCTTGAAGATGTGAAAGCCACTGTCTGAATGTATCAAGTCATTGGGTGACTTACTGCTCTGCATCACATGTGCTGTATCTTGCAATAAAGCCACAACGTCCTCAGTGAAAGCCCAGGGCGTCCTTCAAAGAACCATGTTAGGGGCATCCAAATCAAAAACAAAATATGAAATCAAGTAAGCCAATGTTCATAAGACATACCATTCCTTAAATCATGCAAAGTAAGGTGTTACTTAAGATATAAGCCACATGAACCATTCATTTTAGTATCCTCTTCCAATATCACATCGGCTCAGGAATTTGTGTAAGTTGGCAAGTTTGAATATGGGAGGACCTTCATCGGACCCTATTAGGTGTGCCAACCAAAACAGTGAAAGAGAAGACCCAGATAGTGAGATATGTTTCGAGGGAAATAGTGAAAGAAAAGAACCCTTCAAGAGTAAGTGTGATAGTGGTACGTGTTGGGCTTACTTCATGGCTTATGGTGTCATTGAGTCCATTTTTGAGTGCCTTTGTGGAGGGTGCGATTTCTCTTGAGTTGCCACTTCCTAAGCTATACGTTTTTCCAAACCCCTTTATCTACCCTTTTATTTGTCCTCTTATCATATTTGCAAGTCTCCTTTATAAGGTTTCAAGCTATAGCATCACTGCTTGGGACTGGGGCGAACACGGAAAGGGTAGAGCTCAAGTTGGACTGACTTTTGAGAGTCCTTTGCTATCATTCTTTTCTTTCTTTAGCATCATTCTTTTATTCTTTTAGCAGCAGCTGCAATCAACCTTTGGGCCTTCAGCCCCTCTTCTCACGAGAGAATGGACCATGACCCATTATCGAAGTTTAGTACATTGCGGCAATTTCCAGGATGGAATTTGTTAAGTATGGTGGGGAATGGAACATTACCCTTGTGAGGGCCCCCAATAGTACCCCTTTTCCCTGGGCGGTGATAACACAAGACTAGGGCACAGATGCTGGCCACCAAGGTGAAACAAGGCAACAAACATAACTTCTTGAGCTAGTGATCCATTATCCAACTTCAACCAATGATCCTTATCCACATGCCTAGTAAATTAAGCACAACACTTTGCATGAAAAAAGGACTTACATATCTCATGGTGATGCTGGGTTACCATCTCCCATATACTTAGTTGACTGGATGTGATGAGCTTGGCTGATCTGAAGTAGAAAAGACAATCTGAGGGGGGCTGCTGGGCTGCTACCCGTGGACATGCTGATCATCATCATGGTCGGGATTACTGTCTTCATTGTGGGCCATGAGACATGATCTCCTCCAGTTACCCCTAGGCATGGGGGGGGGTAACATGCATCAACATGGCTCTTCGCAGGTCAGTCTATGATTTAGTTGTTTCATCCATATTTGCTGGATGCATGGGAGTTTTGTTGCACTCTTTTTATCTCCTCTCAAAACCTGAGACAGTTACTATGGGACTACTGCAGCTTTATAGATTGCATGGAAAACTGCACCGTGCATTCCTTGGCTCGTTTTGACCCATATTAGGCCAGGACTCAGGTTCTTGCCACGAACAACTTCCATTAGTATATATTTTCAAGTGTTTCCAATTTTATTGGCAGCACATATGTTGTAACTTTGAATAGGAACTGTCCTCTCCCTCCTTAACTCATTTGCACTCAATAGGAGAGATGACCTATGATTTTCTCTAGTTTTTTTCTTCAATTTTAAGGACGAAGCTGCAGCATTTTCTAAGTCTTTGTTTTCTGGTGATGATATTCCTTGTGCTGACTCTCTTTTTATCTTTCACCTTCCACCAAAAATTCTAGGACTGTCATTTGTCAATGATCATCAGGATCTAAGGCTCTCAGGAGTTTCTTATGTTAGCTACATGTATCCAAGCAGCCCGTAGTCATGTGGTCTTCAACATTCAAAGTGTTAAAATTGAGCATGCAGAACCTTGGGACTCTAGAGATATAAGGGGACATAAGAAGAATGTATTTTATTAGTGATTCATCGCTTTCTTTAATATGCCATGTGATATGTTTTTCAAACCACCAGTCCTATAACCAATTTATAACTAATATTAGGACTAATGATCCTTTTTACAATAATTCATTAAATACCACTTTACTAGGACTTCTAACATATTTTTGAGTGTTACTTATCCTAACACAAATAAAATATGTTGCAAGTGAAAGTTTCTTGTTAAAATTACCTTTTCTGTCCTTGTTTTCAGGGCGACAAGGTTTTGTTGTGAATATGCTATTGCCTCTCATTTTAATACACTCTCATGAGTTGCAGTAAATCAGTCAATGTTTAAAAGTTGAAAGTTGAAACCTCTCTGGAGATGACATGCAGTTTTTATGCTCAAAGTCCATATTAGCTGAATGTTCTGCTGTCTTTGAGGTTAATACTAATAAGATTAGCTAGGTGCTAGTTTGTACTTTGACAACAGATTTTTTACCTTATATTCTGGTCTGGCTTAACTGATCTCTAATTCTTCTGTTCAATGTATGCAAGGTGCTGAGCTTGCACGAGACTCTTGCTGCATATGGTAGTGTCTCCTATGTAGGGACACTAGTACCAATTGCAATGATTCTTTTAGGTTCTGTTTTAAAGCCACCAAAATCATCGAAGCCAAGGGCCAAAAAGGAACAATAGCTGGTGGTTGCACATTATTCAATTGTAAATTGAAGTAACATTGATTGCTCTGTAGCTGGGATTTGGAGCTACCAAGTGAATTATTTGCATGCAAACAGGAATCACATAATGATTGAGCAATGGCACAATCATCATGCCAATGATTACTTTATTTTTGCATGGATTGTAACAACATAAAGAATCGAGGTTCCAAGCCAATAACCTGAAGAAGCGATTGTAAATGAATATTTTCATTGAACTCTTACATGCACTGAAGAGATGATCCTATTATGGTTAGTATTAATGAGTGCTCAGAATTAGAGTTAAGGCAAGAGCTTGATACAGTCCGTATAATTTGCATCTCTATTTTTCAAGTGAGTTATCATTATTAGATATATGACTTAGTTTTGCAGACCATATAATTTGCAAAATGTTGATGATTTTCAAGTGAGTTATTATTTTCAGATTTATGACCCAATTATGAGTTTTCTGAGTACACCTGTGCAGATTAGTCATTACCCACTAGCATTCACATCATTAGAGAAAATATTGTCAGCATTCAGTTTACAGAAGAATTTCCAGGTGGAAAATGCAAGTTGGCTACAGGCAATGATCCTCTGTCTATTAGATGACTCAGAAGAAGTAGTTACTGGTTATGCTGTCATTTAATTTATGGTTTTCAGATGAATGTTTATAAATGTGCCTTAAATATATGTAAAATGAGTAGAAAATTGTGTTTACTGAAATAAATTTTCAATATTAAAAAATAAAAAACATCTCATGTTTCTCATAATAAGATGACTAAAAAGCTGCCCTATCAACCAAGTGACGGTTCTCAAGCATGTCAATTTTTGACCCATTTTGAAATGCTTGTGGTAATTTGTTTGGTATCTATATAGTATAACTAGTCTTGAAGCCTCTTCACATCTTATCTTTATATTGGTATAATATGATAGTCAACAATGCCTCTCTCAAAATTCTCTATATAAAATTAGCCTTACAGGGGTCTAAATATTACTTTCTAGGTTAGTATATTGCTATGTTGCATTGGTTTTTGTGATGGTGGAACGACGGGGACACTGGGATGGCTAGAGAGAACCCCCAAAATTTTCAGGGGACAACTGGTTGGGGACAGCAATAATATATATATATATATATATATATATATAGGTAATAATAATATCATAAACATTTGTAGTTGCTTCAAGCTTGTAAGCATAACAAGCTATACTATATACAGCGTGAGTGGGCCTAATGGTTAAGAACATGTGTTTCCCCCTAAGAGGTCACAAGTTCAAATCTAGAGGGGGGTAGGGTATGTATACCTCTGTAGACTTTAGCAGTCAAATTGCTGCGTGGAGGGGGTCCCTTGTCTCACAAACAAGGGGGTCTCATACACCAATTTGGTGTCTGGCTTGGCTGTGACCTTAAAATTAGATTATTATTATTATTATTATTATTATAGTATTATGCACAACCCTTACATGCCATTTCTGAAAAAGCTCGAGCAATTTAAAAAAGGGTGTGGTGACATTCCATTATTGGCTGCTACAGAGGAGCAAAATGCAATTTCGCTTCAGGAAACTTAAGTGAGAACTGTCTCTATAGCAATTTTTCTTCCTCATATTTCTTGTTATTGATGATTATGTTAAAACATAAAAGACATTCCCTTCTCAATAGGTTTTGCAGATTTTTACAGCTGTGTTAGAAACCACCATAAAACACTTTGGTTCTCTAAAGAGATTAGATTCATATTTTAGATTAAGAAGGTGATAAATAGGAATTTATTCAAACATTTAATACCCAATCAAAGTCATTACTATTTGATTGCTTTCACAATGCTCAAGGTTGGGATGGTGGAAGCACTAGACTTGAATGACTCTTGGAAACCCATGCACAATATGTAAAAGCTAAATGACAAGAAAAATGAGAAGAACAAGAGCAGTAACCACAAGAATCAGCCCGAGCTGCAACTTTTACAACAGATTTAGATTCAGTGCAATACAAAAATAATGGATGGGAAAAATAATCATATTGTCCAATCATCAGTTTTCATGATTGTCAAAACTAAAGATATATGCCTGGAATATCCTCAAAATCTGCCCAGAAAATTCTTGAAATCTGCCTAGAACATCCCTGAAATATGTCCGGAACGTCTCTGAAATCTGCCCGGAACGTCTTGGGGATGACCAACAAATCCTCGAGTCCCAATGGAGTTTCCAGCAGTTTGGGGATGTTTCCTAAGGGTCCCCAAGTCCCCGAAACACGGGAAAGGTGGGTACGCGGGTTTTTTTTGGGGTGACAAATCCCCGTGCAACATAGGTATATTGCCTTTGGCATGCTCAAGTTTCTTCAATTTTCACTTATCAAGTGGGATCCATGAGCAAACATGATCCATTGGGTTTTGTAGGTGTTGAAACTTGATTGTATAAGTGCAATCTTCATTTTTGGCCATGGTTGACCTTGTATTGAGTTGGGTATTCATTAACTCACTCTCATTTGTATTGAGTTGGTTTATCATACACCCACTTTGACTTGTATCGAGGTGGGTATTCATAAACCCACTCTCATTTGTATTCTGTCTCTGACTAACCTTTATTGAGTTAGGTATTCACTTGCACCCTCTCCTATTTTTGGCCACCACTGACCCATTATTGAGTTGGGTATCCATAAACCCACTCATTTGTATTTCATCATTTCTCTCCATAGCCATTTGTTTAGCTCCATAGATTTGGCTATAGTCAACTCATATTTTGTCATTAATGCATTTGGTTGGGCATTAATGTAACCTTTTATTATAATACTATGTTATGGTTCAGGTTGACCTAAACTTATATGTGGGCCCATAACCCCACTTGGGGAGGGTGCCCTATCTTTTGCATAGTCTTTAAATACACACTCAAGAGTCATTTGTAATTCATCATCTTGTGATCGTTTTGATCATTTTATAGAGTGTTTTATGCCTAAGGATATTTATATCTTTGGTGTTCACTTGTGCTTGGGCATTTCTCTCTCTCTCTCTTGTGCATGGGTTACTTTTCTCTAATGCTCCTATGGATCAGCTCTAGCATTATTGTTTGGTGTTATCTTGGCTGTTATTGGCAGGTTTCTTTAGGGCAACACTGTTATTTTCTCCATTTGTTGCACAGGTTTGAGGGTTTGCTGGTGGTTCCATTCTATCCTTCTCTTTCATATGGATCTCAACAAGGTTTCAGAGTGGGTGTTAACCTCCCTCACCCTTTTAACTGTTGGTTAGGGTTTCTTTTGGGTTGTTTTTTGCAATGATCAAAATTTTCAGTGGAAGATTGTCCCTAATTTGCAGAGTATTGGCGCTATTTCATGGTGATTGTGTTGGCTCTAGTTGAACACCTTATGTAGGGATGTTTAAGCCCAATTTTTTGTGCTATTTTTGAAATCTCTGGTACCAGATTGGAATGCCCAACATTAGGGCTTACCTGCTGATTTATTTCAGCCATCTTTTCTGGACTAGTTGCATCACTATTTTTTGTGATAGCTGTACCAAGGTTTCAAATCATCTCTTTTATTTTTTATTTTTATTTTCATTTTCAGCAACAGTTAAGAGGTTCTTGGTTGGTGGCATCAGCTTTTCTAGGGCCGTGGAACTTGGGTTTTAGATCTGATTTTTTTTCAGCAGCAAACGTGGATATATTTAGCTAGTGGCATTGTCCTATGGGTTGTGGAACCAGGCTTTCCAGATCTGTTTTTTTTTGTTAAATTCTTCAGCAGCTGATCTGCAGATTTTTTGTTAGTGGTATCTCTGTAAGGGCTGCAGAATTAGGGTTTTCAGATCTAACTTCTTCACAGCTGATCTAGGGGTTTTTGGCTAGTGGCGTTGCCCAAGGGTTGCAGAACTAGGGTTTCCAGATCTGATCTTTTCAGCCAGTGATCCAGAGATTTTGGTTAGTGGTACTGCCCTAAGAGTTGCAGAACTAGGGTCTCCAGATTTGATTGTTTCAACTGTCGATCCAAAGATTCTTGGCTAGTGTCATTGCCCTAATTGACATGGAACCAGGGTTTCCAGATCATCTATCTTTTGGGTTTAAAAATCCTCTTTTAAACCCAACACCTTATTGTTATTTTTGCAGTAGAATTTCTCTTTGGGCTACACTCTTTAGCTAAAGTTTGTGCCATGTTAGTGCAGATTTCGTACACTACAATTCTTTTTTAAAGAAGCTGGTACTATTTTTCTTCTTTGGGTCTAATCAAGGTGACTTTTTCCATACCTAGTGTCATTTTTGAATAGAATGAACTCAAAGTGGATATTTGCTCTAGTAAATGTGGCTACTTTTTTTTGGGCTGATTAGAGAAGGAAGAAACATGTATACAGTTTCTGTCATGAAGAAGGATATGCTTTCAGGTATTGCATGGTTTCTCTTCAACAAATTGATTTTGTTTATCGTTTATGGATTTCCATCCCCTCCTATTTGAATTGGATGTTTTATAGTTATCAAGCACTTTTTTGTAACAGTGGTATCAGTGCATGTCTGATCTCGACCTTTAGCCACATATTTTTCAACACTAATTGGAAATCCGACCATTGCCATTTCATTTCAGCTATTATTTTTTGCTTGTGGCCATATTTTTTTCTCTAAACATATCATGAAATACATGCTATCAATGCATCAATATAACCAGTGAATTCAATAAAAAAGTAGAGTAATAAAATACATGGATTGAATGTCAAATTGGCTCAAAGCTACCATCGTACAATGAATGTCCAGGGTCGCTTCATGCACATAAAAAATTATTAATTAAATCAAATGTGATCATAGGAAAAATATATAACCATGAATTATCATTCTTGCTATTGCCCTGTCGATTTTTCGAAGGTTATATGTGTCCAGACTCCCGAGGTCAAAACCAAAAGAAAAAAATGAGCAAGACTTGAGGCCAAACACTGCTACTCCAGGGAATTTCCATGGTCCCTATGATATTTGCCCATCAAGAATCCACCTAGGGAACAACCACCATGAAAATGGTTGTAATGGAGGCCATCTTGCCACTACGTGCTATAGGGATTAACAAAAAATATTTTTTTACAATCAATATATCATATATTGACAATTTTGAATATTTGGTGAATTTGGTACCCACCAATCGCATTAATTCAGTAGCTATTATCTGCTGCCAAACTCAATTGATAAATATACCAAAATCAACAACCACATAATGTTTCTTAAAATCATGACTATGCCATTTGAGTGGTTAATCCAAAACCACATAATGTTACTTAAAATCATGACTGCCATTTGAATGGTTAATCCAAATTACTAAGAAGGTACTGAAAAGAGCAAATATCAATTATGTAAATGAGATTATAAAAAGAGGCACCTTAAATTTAAGTGCCTCAGTGTTATGGTGGTAAGAAAAATGTAAAAACAAAAGATTCAAGAAAGGAGGTTTACTTCATGTGTCCACATAGTATCAAGGAAGGTATAATTTTTAACAATGGTGGCGTCTTTTGATGAAAACTAAAAAGCGGATTGCAACATTCAAAAAGAAGATTTATTCCTACTAATGTTCAATTAAGTATTACCACTATATTAAAAGTAAAAGGGCTACTTAATTTCCTAGCTAACATAATTGATATGCAATTTTTTAACAAAAAATGATATGAAGTAAAAAAATCTACAATTATTGATTGGTGATTATGTGTTTAGATCCCAATTTGATATGTGCTTTGATATTTATTATGCTCACATCTCATGAATCATATGCCCAAGGAGGTCGACCTTTAACAAGTTGAGGTGGATATGCTGTGCATGAATTGGTTTTCTTAGGATTGGAGCACAAATTCACATCATTTTTTTTTGCATATTTACAAGCACTTGAACAATATCACCATCCATTTTTCGAGTTGACATTGAGATACCATTCACCTCATGTGTAGAACTACAATATTAACATTGAATTTACAGAATTGGGCAATGGTAGTACAATTTCATATGCCATATAAATATATACAATGAACACCTTTCAAAATTGTAACATAAGAAATATTCATTATATAAATAATATCATAAACAATCAAATAATAAATAGAACACAAGACATGTAACATCTCCACTATGATCCTTGGTTTAATTAATGCTTAATGTAGATATAATGTGTGGCTACGACCAAACGATGTATATGCGAAACGTATTTATGAATTTTAATAATTAAATGTGATGCCAGCTGCTAAGGGGACATGGACAGAGATGGAGGTTGAATTAATCCACAAGAGAGGGGAAGGTTTATAAGAATGGCTAAGAGAGGGATCTAAGGGGGAATTACCCATGTTTATTATTCAACCCACATTCTTGAATTTTATTATCAATGCATATTAAACTCTATTTTCTAATTGAATGTCCCCAAAGCCAATCATTGAATGCAAGTAAGAAGGTGGGTGTGAGAAGTCACATCCCATAGTTATTGGGAACATGTGGGCTACAATCAGCTTGGGGAAGTGTGTGAGTCAAACAAGTAAACCAAAGGGAGGAAATTCATATGGACAACTACAACAACTTTTACACAATTAATTCTTGGGCATGAACAACATGAAGAGAGCAAGGGAAGAGAGCTTGAAGCTAGAGTATCCATGGAGGGCGAATTCTGGAGTGTATTTGGAGCCGAAGACTGAAGATCCAGGTTGTCAAGCTTGTAGAGTGAACTCCTGTGTGAGTTGCATTGTAACAACAAGTGTTTGTTGTGGTTTGTTGATAGTTTTCCTAGCAACGGATTCCTTGGAGTTCCCAACAGAGAGATTCTTGATTACTTGTGCCAGAGAGACCCTGATAAATGAATGGGACGCCCGAGGGACTAAGATCAATGAAAAGGTACATTCCTTGGGTTGGTCAAATCGAGAGGAAGAGAGTTGGTGGAAAATCAGGATAACTGTAGGAGAGTACCAGTGGGTTGTGAGATTTATGAGCTATGAGTGGACAGTGAGAGACAACCCTCTTTTGTGGATTACTAGCCTCAACTTGGGGGTGACTTGCTGTTGAGATTTGGAACAAGTCTATGGTTGGGCAGAACGTCCATCCCGAGCAACAAGTTGCACAACTGAATTTAAAAGATAAGTGTTTTTATCTTATTGTTGTGTTATTTTATGAGTTAAATCGTTGTGCATGAACTCTATGTATGCGACTGATTTATATGCTGCTGTAATTTAGTTTATTAACTGCATTTCATGTCTACTTTAGTATGTTGTAGGTGCATGTAAATAATGGTAACAATTAACCGTTAAATCTGGTTGTGATTTGTAGTTGGAAGCTATAGGAATTTAATTAGATAGTATAATTTTTCTATTTTTTACGAGTATTCTGCACGTAATGGGACTCAACTGGGTTGGGGGAGGTTACATTATGGTATTAGAGCGTCTCGTTCAAACACTAGGCTTGTATGGGCAACATGGGTGCGAATTGGACAAATTCGATATTGTAGATTTCGTTCTGTGTGAATTTGGGTGAAAAATGGTGAAAAGTTACAAAGAAATCCCCAAATTTGTGAGAAAAATTCAATCTTAGTATCAAGAACTGTTTAAGAGGTTCAATGGACCCAATCTGCAAAGTTGCAGAGTTAAATTCGACCCAGAAGGTCAAAATTCGAGTTTAATGGCCACCTGTAGAAGTTGGACAGAGTTGATGAATTGACGGTCGAGATTGCATTCGATCACGAGATCAATGGCCCAAAGTCATTTTTAATAAATTTAAAAATTTATAAGGTTTCAGTCTTTTTGAAGGCTAAGCAAATTGACGACCACGATTAATTTTTGGTGGTTGGGAAAATGAAACAGATCGACGGTCTGGATTCATTTCAATTGTTGGAAGATTGGAGCTGATCGATGGTCAAGATCATCTTGGCTTGGAGATTGATGACCTAGATTCATCGAGGATTTTGTCAAAATTTCTAAGTGTTGGAAATTTGCCAAGAGAAATCGTCGAAGGTTAATGGTCGGATCGACGAGTTTGGTGAAGAGTTTCGATCGACCAAAAGAAATCTCCGATGGTCGATGGTCGAGCGTCGACAGAGTTAGGCAGAGTTTGATAGATCAATGACTAAGATCCTTTTCAAATGAGAGACCGACGGTCCAAATTCGTCGAGGTTTTGGTAGAAAATTTCTAAGTGTTAGAGTCGAGCAAGAGAAATTGTCGATGGCCGATGGGCTAATGGTCAGGGGTCAATCGATTCGACGAAGTGTTTCGATCGAACAAGAGAAATTGTCGATGGCTGGTGGGTTGATGGTTGGGTGTCGACCGATTCAACGAGGTGTTTAGGTCATCCAAGAGAAACGATCGATGACCGATGAAGGAAAGAAGGTGATGACGTGCCATGCCACATCAACATCCATGTGTCATGCCACGTCAGCCAAGTTGACACCTCAGGATGACCTGTCATGCCACATCCGCATCGATGTGTCATGCCACGTCAATAGTTTCCACATTTGCTAAGAGACTGTCGATGGCCAACGGTCGGGTCGACTGAGTTGGAGAGGTGTTTTTGTCACTCAACAAGAATGGTCAACAATCGATGGTCGGGTCAGCCAAATCAGTAAGGTGTTTCATTCAACAAAAGGGAATCATCGATGACTGATGGCTGACGGTTGGGTCGACCGGGTTATCGATGTGTTGCAAGTGGTTTCCAAGAGAAATGACTGATGGTTGACGACCGAGCGTCAGGGAGATTTGCGAGCAAGTTAAGTTCGCCTAAGAGAATTGTCGATCGACTGATCACCAATGGAGGTTAGATCAATGATTTAGATTGTTTTAAGTTATTGATCGACGATGTAAATTGATTCGCGGGGTTTGGAAATGATTAGTGGATCAAGGACTGATATATCACTCGATTTGAGATCGACAACTCAGATTTAAAGGGTTGTTATAATAGTAAAACAATTAGTTTTATATGAAATTTTCCAAATTTTTCATATTTTTGAAGGTTATTAACTTGCAGGGTGATTTTAAGGCCTTAAATGACATTTTTAGGTAATCAAAACCCACCAAAATAGAGTGTAGCAAAGTATACTATGTCTCTACAGCTCAAATAAAAGAACTTGGAGAGAGCTATCCAAAGAGCTATCTCGAGTGTAAAACAAAGCTCATATGAGAGCCAAAACAATGAAGGTAAAATTTTGGCATCAGAGTACTTCAAGAGGGCATAACTTCTTGCTCAGAACTCTGTTCGGAGCACAAGAGTAGTCTATGGAAATATCACGAGCCATAGAAGACAACCATGGAGCCATATTTGAAATTTGGGTATGTAAAAATGTGCAGGAAGAAAAATAAGTCACATGTAGTCTACAAGAATAAATTGGAAAAAAAACAGTGAAAACTTCTTTGGACCATAAATTTCAACTTAGAGCTTGGATTTGAGCAAAATAATAGTCGTTGAAAATGTCTTGAGGAGGTAAGACATCTATCAACCTAGAATTTTGAGTTGGGTACTAAAATTTCTCAGAAAGTGATAAAAGAATTTTTTGTACCAGTAAAAGAGTGGAAACTGCAACTTGTAAATGTTGTAACTTTTCGCTCAAAACTCATAATAAGGCATGAATACAACTATTGGAATCTTGTTTCAGAGAGGAATGCATCTAAGGAATCAGATTTTGAATTTATCCATTGTGTTCTTCATAAATTGATGAGGATAATTTTCTGTATTTTAATTGATGAAATATTTTATGTTATGCATGTTCTAATAATAATGATTCCATGCACATTTCTTGTAGAATTAGAGGCACATGAAAAGAAACTTTGGTTCTTATATGGGGACTGGATTTATGGAAAATGTTCAGGGATCTTATAGCCATGAGCAAGAGATCATAGGTTTTCATGTCAACATAGGAAATGCTAAGACATAGTCAAATGGAAGAAGAGGCAGACAAAAGCTTGTATCTATGAGAAGCTTGCTAGGAAGTGCAGAGCTATAGAGAAGATAATGAAAGGATTATGAAGGCTCATGAAGAAATAATTGAAATTTTGAATATGTTGCATAAGCAAGACAACAAAGACTCTGGCACAAAACAAACAACTAGTGCTACACACGTGACAACATCAGATCCCAAAGCAAAAGGGATGATCATGGGAATGACAGGTAGTCAAGAAGCATGCTCAAGCGTCATCATTCACTAAGGCAATCCACCAGGAGAAATCATGCAAGTTTAGGGCCATGGAGCATTCCAAGTGTGTCTCTTGTCAGGAGGCAAAGAAGAAGGCCTAATGCATACATCATTCAAGGTGAACTTAGGAATATCAAGCCACCAAATTTCAACGGTGAGCACACGAAAGGAGAAGAGGTCGAGGCCCGACTGTTGGAAATGAAGAAATATTTCTAGTTGCATGATTACCCCTCAAAGGTAGAAGATAGAATTGCAACCTACCACTTGCACGGAAAGGAAACCATGTGGTGGGACTAGCTTAAGCAATCCAAGCACCTTGATGAGAAAAAGATCTCATGGAGGCAGTTCAAAGGATATGTCCAAGAGAAATATTTTCTCGAGCATTATTATGAAAGGAAGATGAAATAATTCTTTGAACTCAAGTTGGAAAGCATGATAATGGATGAATATGAGAATAGGTTCTTTGGATTGCTGAAGTATGTGGACTTCATAAAGGATGAACATGTCAAAATCCAAAGGTTTCTAAGTGGGTTACCTTCTTTCTACAATGACAAGATACAATATGATAACCCCAAGACTTTGGAGGAAGCCATACAGAGAGAAAAACATCTTTATGAGCAAAGCAGAGGAAGACCATTTTCCCAAAAAGCTTGGAATGACAAGATGAAGGGTAAAAATGATCAAAGGAAGAAAAGTTATAAGAATCCCTTTTTCAAAAACAACACCCATGCAAATCAACAAGGTTAGTCAACACAAAATGAGTACAAGACTACATATTCATTTGGGAAAAGGCCAAGGCAGCAACCTATAAAATGTTGGGGACGTGAGGGAAATCACTTACATAGGGACTGCTCTCACAAAGGAGAGAGAATGATGACTATCCACAAAATTTAGGAGGCTAAAACAGTGGAAAACATGGGATGGAACATGTTCAAGATTTATGCAACCTTTGACAACAAGCAAGTAGAATATCAATCCCCCATGATTGAAGTGGAAGGTAAGATTGATAACTAGCCCATATAAGTTTTAATTGATTTTGGAGCTAGCCATAGTTACATAAACTCTAACATTGTTGAAAGGTTTCACTTGCAATGGAGTAAGCATAAGAAATCTTGGTTAGTTCAGTGAGCCACATGAGCTAAGAGAAAAATCAACGAGCTAGTTAAATATTGTTCGATATACATGAATGTGCATAACACAAAGGTAGATGTGAACATCATACAGTTGGGTTCAGATGATTGTCTAATTCACATGGATTGGTTGGAAAAACACTATGTTATCCTAGATTGTTACAACATGACAATCACATGTCTTGATGAAGAAGGGAAGCAAGGCAAGGTTCAAGGCATTCCAAGAGGTTTAGGTGTTCGAGAAATTTTAGCTATGCAATTGAAAAAGAGTTTCAAGAAGTTAGATTTTTGTAGCCCATATGGAAGAGGCAATGAAAGAGAAAGTGGCAAGTATTGAAGACCATCAAGTCTTGAGGGATTTTGAAAATGTATTTTGGGAAATCTTAGGACTACCACCAAAGAGAGACATTGATTTATCTATTGATTTGGTGCCAGGAGCTGCCCCAGTGTCCAAAACACCTTACATAATGGGCACATCAGAATTGAAGGAGTTGTAGATGCAACTTGAAGAATTGTTAAAGGATGGGTATATACGCCCAAGTGTGTCACCTTGGGGAGCCCCATTTCTTTTTGTAAAGAAGAAATATTGAACCTTAAGTTTGTGTATTGATTTCAGACAACTAAATAAGGTCATCATAGAGAAAAAATATCCTTTTCCTAGGATTGATGATTTATTTGATCAACTAAAAGGTGCAAGAATATTATCAAGATTAACTTGAGATCAGAATATCATCAAGTGAGGATAAAGGGAGAATACATCAGTAAGACAACATTCAAGACAAGATACATGCATTATGAATTCACAGTAGTACCATTTGGATTATCAAATTCCCCAACCATTTTCATGTGCCTAATGGATGGAGTGTTCAGGGAGTACCTGGACAAGTTTGTAATTATGTTCCTAGATGATATACTCATCTACTCTAAAGGTAGGTCTAAATCCTCAGGAAAATATTTGAGGAAATCTTGGAAATGTGGTAAACCTGGGAATTATAAGAAAGATTGCAAATCTAATAAATTTGATAAATCAAAGGGATTTGATGATGCCTCTTCCATAGAGGCGAAAAACTCCACAGAACAAGGAGGTGATGTTTACCTGACATCTACAGGTACACATGTAGATCGTGATGTATGGTTGATGTTAGGATATTTAGACACTTAGGAGTTAGTTAAGATCTACTTGGTCTAATATGTCGTTAGGTAAAAGTGTGTTTCTTTAGTATGCATTAGTATGCATTTGTAGTTAGGCAATCCGACGGTCACGATATGTTCCCGACATNCATATGAATCCTCACAGGGAGTGGTTCAATGAATATGAAAAGTATGATGGTGGTGATGTCTTCCTAGGAGATGACTCGACAACCAAAATCATAGGACGTGGAAGGGTTAAGCTGTTACTGAAAGATGGAAGGATTAGAACTCTCCCTGAATTTCTACACATTCCAAATCTAGCTAGGAGCCTAATATTTGTAAGTAAGTTGGATGATGCAGGTGTGGATACTTAATTGGGGAAGGGAACTTGCAATATGGTATGAGGAACAATGGTGTTGATGAGGGGAGTTCGGTGTGGAACTCTGCACAAGTTACAGGAAAAATCTTGTAATGACGGGTGTAATAGTTCTATTGTCCCTGAGCAGAGAAATTATGAAGACATGATCCATACTAAGCCTAAAAAGAAGACCATGTTGTGGCATCAAATATTGGGACATAAAGGGCCTTCAAACACTACACGGTAAATGTATGGTTGAAGTTATGTCTAGTTTCACCCTGGATTTTGATTTCTCTGAAAAATGAATACATGGTAAATAGAATCGAGTAAAATTCCCATATTGTGCTACAAGAGCAAAGTGGATCTTAGAGTTGATACATAGTGATGTGTTCAGACCTATGCCCATTCCATCACTATGTAAATCTAGGTATTATGTTTCATTCATAGATGATTTCTCAAGGAACACATGGATTTATTTTCTTAGGAAGAAATATGAGGCATTTGATAAATTTAAAGAGTTTAAGGCTCTAGTAGAAAATTAGACATTGAAGAAAATAAAGGTGTCGAGGATAGAAAATGGTGGAGAATTATGTGGGAATGAATTTTAAGAGTTTTGTAAGAAGCGTGGTATAGAAAGGCAGAAGACTACTCCATACAGACCTCAACAGAATAGGGTTGCAGAAAGGATGAATAGGACGATGATGTAAAAAGAAAGGAGCATGCTCAGTGGTGCAGGGTTATGACAACAATTCTGGGTAGAGGCAATGGGTACCGCATGTTACCTAGTAAATAGATCACCCTCATCAACGTTGGTGGAAAAAAATCTACATGAGGTATGGTCTGGTAAAAAACCCTCTCTTGAACATCTCATAGTGTTTGGTTGTGATACTTATGTACATGTTTCGAAGGCAAGTAGGAGTAAGTTGAATAATAAAACTAAAAACTGTATCTTTATTGGTTATAAATATGGTATGAAAGGTTATAAGCTTTGGAACCCAGAAACTAAGAATTCTGTTTACAATCGGGATGTTGTTTTTAGAGAAGTTAAAGATGTTCCCAAACAATAATTCCTACCAATGCAAGAAGAACCTGAGAAAATAGAGTTTGAGTTGGATGACGCAAAATATGAATCAATGAAAGAAGTTGAATAAGAAAAAGAAGAACTTTAGACTCCAGTATTGGGGAGATCAACGAGGCAAAGATGACAACCAGGAAGGTATAGTCAACCTAGTTTTAGTGCAAATTTTGCTTTATCTATTACTGATGATGATCCCAAAATTGTCAGGGAAGCAATGAATTTAGAGGATAATAAACTCTGGAAGAAGGCCATGGTTGAAGATATGGATGCCTTGGATAAGAATGGGGCATGGGATCTAGTTGAGTTTCCAACTGGAAGAAAGACCATTGACATCAAATGGGTGTTTAATAAAAAGTTGAATGCAAAAGAAAAAGTGGAGAAATTCAAAGCGAGGTTAGTAGCGAAAGGTTATTCCTACATGGTTAGTAGCGAAAGCGAGTTGACTTTGGTGAATTTTTTTCCCCTGTCTCCAAGTTAACTTCTATTAGATTTATTTTATTTGTTGATGATGCTTTTGATTTTGAAGTATAACATATGGATGTAAAGACAACATTCCTACATGGGGATCTAGAAGAAGAAATCTACATGAAGCAACCATAAGGCTTTATAGTGAAGGGAAAGAAATAGTTGGCCTATAAGCTAAAGAATTCACTATATGTTGTGAAGGAATCACCTAGGATGTGGTACCAAAATTTTGACACATACATCCTTGGATTGAGATTTGTGAGAAGCAGGTCTAATCATTATGTATATGCCAAGCAACTTGGTAATCACTTAATTTATGTAGTGTTGTATGTTGAGGGCATGTTGCTAGTAGGAAATAACATGAATGTTATCAAGGAGGTGGAATCACAACTATCCTCCAAATTTGATATGAAGGATCTCGATGTTGATAACTTCATTTTGGGAATGGAGATTAAAAGAGATTGTGCAAACAAGAAACTCTGGTTGAATCAAAGAAAGTATGTTGAGACTATATTACAAAGGTTTAATATGCAGAAAAGTAAATCGGTCAAGGTTCCTATTCCTATAGGTGTAAAGTTATCTGCAGATTAGTGTTCCAACACATAGGAAGAGGAAGAGGACATGTCCCATGTTCCATATGCTAGTGCGGTTGGCAGTTTGATGTATGCAATGGTTTGTACTAGACTAGACATTGCGCATGCAATGGGATCTTTGAGTAGGTATATGTCAAAACCAGGGAAGGAGCATTTAACAACAATCAAAATGGTTTTCAGGTATTTGCATGGCACTTTTATTTATGGATTGTGCTACCAAGGGAGATCAGGATTGGAAAGTGTTGGACATACATGGGTTTGTTGACGCATACTAGGATGGAGATATGGATCACAAAGGATATACAAGCGGGTATGTGTTTAATCTATTTGGAGGAGAAACCAGTTGGATGAGAAAAAGACAGGCTATAGTGGCACTCTCAACTACATAAGTTGAATACATGGTAGCCACTCATGCAAACAAGGAAGAAATATGGTTACAGAGATTGTGTTAAGGTATTGGGTTGGTACAACAAGTAGTAAGGTTAGATTGTGACAGTTAGAGTGCAATCTTCCTGGAAAATAACCCAACTTGTCATTCAAAGACAAACATATTGATGTTCTGTATCACTTTGTGAGAGACATGGTTGAAGACAAGAAGGTGTTGCTGGAGAAGGTTGACACTTTGAAGAATGTTGTACATTCATTGAAGAAGTTGGTGAGCTTTGATAAGTTCTCTTGGTGTAGAGAAACAATGAGCATTGCTTCCCTAGATTGTTTACTATGTAATCTTGTTATCCCATGTATGCAAAGAAAACAACAAATAGGAGAATGTTGGGTAGGTGTTATATTGTTTTCATGTGTGTGTGTGTGGGGGGGGCGGGGCGTCAGATTTGAGGACTGCATCTGACGATCCCTCCCTAGTAGTTCTCTTTGTTTCATGTGCATTGGGCGATTTACTAGGGGGGTCCCAGAGGGGACATGATTTCCCCCCTGGTTACGTGGAGCATTCGGCTACAGGGAAGTGCCCCAATTTTGTTTTTTAACAATTTTTTCTATTTTAGCATTTTTTTTCACTATTTTTAGCAATTTTCTAAATTAATCCCAGATTAAGGGATTAGGGTTTTGGTAGCTGTAGAGTACCTAATTTTTTTTTATAGATTGTATAGCGAATGGTGAAATTAATACAATGAATATTTGAGAGGTATGACACCAAGGAAGGTCAGTTTTCTCTCGGTTAAGGGTTTCCAATGTAAATATCTGTGTACTATGTTTTTGAGCCATTGATTAATTTATGTTCTTAAAAATCTATATGCATTCACATGTTTAAAACTTACAGATGAGAAACATTTAGGAATGGTGTTGCAAGTTTTAATAGAGCACACATTGTATGCTAAGCTAAGTAAGTGCATCTTTTATCAAAAGAAGATTCACTATTTGGGGCATATAATTTTAGCAGAAGGAATAACAGTGTGATCCTGAGAAGATAGAGGCCATTAAAGGATGACCAATGCCAATAAATGTCACGGAGGTCATATTATTCATGGGTCTTGTTGGTTATTACCGAATATTCCTAAAAAGATTCTCAAAGATTGCAAGCCCAATCACTTCTTTGCAAAAGAAGGGAGTGAAATTTGAATGGATACCCTAGTGTGAAGAGAGATTTTAGAAGTTGAAAAACATATTGACAAGGGCACCAATATTGAAGATTGCAGATTGAATATTTTTTTGTGAACTAATGTATGAAATGAATGGATCAATGGAGTTCTCAGTCAGAAATATCATGTGGTATTCTACGAGTCCAGAAAATTAAAAGAGCATGAAAAAAATTATACTAAACATGAATTGGAATTAGCAACAATTGTACATGCATTAAAAGTGTGGAGACATTACCTCACAGGGAGGAAATTTGAGCTAAGGACAAACCATTTTGGTTTGAATCATTTGTTTGGACAACCAACATTAAATGCTAAACAAACTAGATGGCTTGAATTTCTCAGTGAGTATGTCTTTGAAATTAAGCACATCAATGGAAAGAAAAATCAAGTGGCTGATGCACTTAGCATGAGAGCTCATGAAATGCATATTGCAACCATCAACATGTACACAACTAATATGAAATATAAAATTATTGTAGTAACA
>SNQJ01S0029662.1:32839-43573 GCA_010110895.2 Picea sitchensis | reverse complement strand
AAAAAAAAAAAAAAAAAAAAAACATTACAACAATGAAATTTTCAGCAAAAATTTAATTGTTATGAGCTGAAAGAAGATGGAATTCTCATGTACAAAGGCAAAGTATATGTGTAGAATTCCAGTGAGATAAAAAATGTAGTGATGAAGGAAATGCAGAATGTGCCATATGTTGGGAACCCCATATATCAAAAGACAATTGTACCTATGAGAAGCCAATACTTTTGGCCAAGAATGAAGAAAAAAATGGCTAGTTACATAGCCAGGTGTCTAGAATGCCAAAATGTGAAGAGATAACATAGACATCCAGTGGGGCTATTGCATCCATTTCCCATTCCAGAATGAAAGTGGGAAGTTGTCACAGTTGATTTTATTACAAAACCGCCTAGAACAATGAAGCAACATGATTTCATCATGGTGGTGGTAGATAAATTAACTAAGGCAACACATTTTATTCCAGTAAAGACTACACACAAGACAACAAATATTGGAGAAATATATATGAAAGAAGTTGCCAGGGTACATGGAGTGCCTAAAGAAATAGTTTCAGAGAGAGACCCAAAGTATACTTCCAATTTTTGGAAAGGCTTGTTCAAAGGTTTTGGGACAATTCTAAATCTCAGTACAACGTATCACCCAGAGTCAGATGGAAAAATAGAGAGGTATAAATAAATAATTGAGGACATGCTTAGAATGTATGTGACATACCAACCATCAAAGTGGGATGATTCTATCCACTTAGTGGAATTTTCCTACAATAATGGGTATCAAGCCTCATTAAAAATGAGTCCGTTTGAAGCATTGTATGGAAGGAAGTGTAACACACCAGTGAGTTTGGATAATCTAGCAAATACAATAGTTGTTGGGCCAAATTTGTTGAAGGAAATGGAAGAGAAAATGGAAAAGATAAGACGTAATTTAAAGGCTACCCAAGATAGCTAGAAAATTTATGCAGACAAGAATAAAGTTTTTAGGGATTTCAAAGTGGGAGAACATGTATTTTTAAAAGTAAAGGAGAAAATAAGTTCACTAAGATTATGAAGTTTCCCGAAGTTGGAAACAAGATATTGTGGACCCTTTGAAATATTAGAAAAGATAGGGCCAGTTGCATACATGTTAGCATTGCCTGGATACAAGAGAGTGTATAATGTATTTCATGTATCATTATTAAATAAATATGTGCTTGACCCTAACTACATAATTGATTGGAATGTGATCCAGGTGGAGCATGAAGGGGATTTTTGGGTGGAAGTGGTACACATCCTGGACTGGAAAGTCATAGTGCTCAAGAAAAAAACCATAGGGATGATAAAGGTTCAATGGACCTGCTACAGTCCTGAAGATGCTACATGAGAGCGTGAATAAAACATGCGAGAAGAAAACCTGCAATTTTTTGACAATTTTGAAGAAAATATAATGCAAGACTCCATTTTGAGTAGCTGAGAGTTCTAGAACCACATCTCAAAGTCCTAGCCAACCACGCTAGGGGCCCTAATAAAAGAATGACACATTTAATGGGTTATCCCTGATAAACGACTGGTACTGTGCTTTGATTATCCCTAATAAATGAATGGTGCATTCCTTGGGTCCGCAGGTTGAGGGGAACATGAGATTTTGATTGGAACTGCTCTTGGAGTTGTGAAATTGCAGAATTTTATTTCTTAGCATTGTGATGTAAATTTGTATATGTATATCGACATAGTGTGCACCGAGGATGATGCAAAATTGTAGGGGAGGGGGAATCTAACATCCCCACTATAATCTCCGATTAAATTAATGTTTAATGTATATATAATGCGTCGCTATGGCCAAACAATGCATATGCAAAACTTATTTTTGAATTTTAATAATAAAATGTGATGTCAACTGCTGTGGGGACATGGATAGAGATGGGGGATGAATTAATCAATAAGAGAGGGGAAGGTTTAGGATAATGGATAAGAGAGGGGTCCAAGGGGAAATTACCCATGTATAATATTCAACCCACATTCTTGAATTTTATTATCATTGTGTATTAAATTCTATTTTCTGATTGAGTGTCCCCAAATCCAATAATTTAATGCATGTAAGAGGGTGGGTGTGAAAAGTCACATCTCATAGTTACTGAGAGCACGAGGGATGAGTATAATTAGCTTGGCGAAGTGTCTGATTCAAGAAAGTAGACCAACGTGAGGAAATTTGTATGGGAAGCTACGACAATTTTTACACAATCATTTTTTGGGCATGAACAACAAGAAGAGAGCAAGGAAAGAGAGCTTGGAGCTGGAGTATCCATGGAGGGTGAATTATGGAGCGTATTGGAGTGTATTTGGAGCTAAAGACTGAAGAGCTAGGTTGTCAGTCCTGAAGAGTGAACTCTTGTGTCAGTTGCACTATAACAATAAGTGTTTGATATGGTTTGCTGGTAGTTTGCTAGTAGTTTTCCTAGCAACGAGTTCCCTGGAGTTCCCAATAAAGAGATTCCCGATTACTTGTGTCAAAGATACCCTGATAATTGAATGGGATGTCTGAGGGACTGATATTTGTGAAGGAGTACATTCCTTGGGTTGGGCAGGTCGGGAGGAAGAGAGCTGGTGGAAAATCAGGGTAGCTATAGGAGAATATCAATGGGTTGTGGGATTTCTGAATTGTGAGTAGACAGTGAGAGACCACCCTATTTTGTGGATTACTAGTCTCAACTTGGGGGTGGCTTGCTATTGAGATTTGAAACAAAAAGTATATGGTTGGGTGGAAGGTCCATCCCAAGCAACTGGTTGTACAACTGAATTCAAAAGATAAGTGTTTTATCTTGTTATTGTGTTATTTTATGAGTTAAATTGCTGTGCATGAAATCTGTGTATGTGACTGATTTATATGCTGTTTTAATTTAGTTTATTAGTTTGATTTTGTATCTATTTTAGCATGATGTAGGTGCATGCAAATAATGCTAATAGTCAACAATTAAATTTGGTTGTAATTCGTGGATGGAAGCTACATGAATTTAATTACATAGTAGAATCATTTAAATGTTTACGAGTATTCCACACGTAATGGACCTCAGTTGGGCTGGGGGACGTTACAAGAAACTTATCATATGCATAAATTGAGCATGAGATAATGGTTTCCAAGGGATATTTCACCATTCAGCCTTAGGTATTCTTTCTTGAATGTGACCCTTAAGCTAGGGCTATGAGATTCCAAGGATTATGAGAAAAAATGGAATCTCTCTAACAAAAAAATACCAGTAGCTATGTGTAAAGCCCTTGCTATCATATAACCCAAGGGGTTATCTCCATTGGTTGTAGCCAATGTTTTTGGAAAAAAAATGTCCCCTAGTTCTAGGTTAGTGTCCCTTAGGTTCTCATGTGAGGTTTTCCTTGGGAAAAAAAATCTTGCCATATTACAAATTAGAAAAAGTTTGAGGGTTGATTGAATCAATTGACACCAACGCTAGCCTACTTTCTTAACATGGAGAGACCCATAGTAGCTCTAGACCTCAACAAAAATGTAGTGTACACCAACGAGTTGAATAACCTTGCTAGTTTTCTCACTGGTGGGCCTTCTTTGCTAGCATGCCTTTATACTGCATTGAGATGGGTACACATAACTTGACTTGATTCATAAGCCCTTTCTTATGTAAGGTAATCCTTCATACTCATGTATTGATTTTCCTTTATCCTCTTTCATTTTTTTTTTTTGACATAAAGTAGTATTCATATGCATCAAGAGGTTCAAGTGTTCTTCTCTTCGCGTTAGAATCATAGGTATTAATTGCAACTAAAAGTATTTTGTTGTTGAGAACATCTATAACTTTATGGAACAAACAATTCTTGCTTATTACTACGTTGATAGAGTAAATCTGCAAATATATACAATAGAATATTGAATAATGAATAATGACCACAATGAGCCTCGTGATGGTGTATAAATATGCATTGTTTGGTCATGAGGTGAAGGGGTGTGTGGATTTTGATGTTTTATTAACTCAATTGTTATTTATTCATTACATTGCCACTCCCTTAAGGGATGATTTTTCCTCAAAGCATAATAAATGGGGTTCTTTATCGTTGAACATGATATCTTGGTGGCATCATCTTTAACTGGTTATACGGGTTTGAATTGGTCGTTGATTTGAGTGTTGGTGAGATTCCTTTGTAGTGTTTGGATCACACGTTGAAGTCTTTTGACATGTTTTCGGAATGTGGAATCTTGATGCTCCTTGGTAAACACTTTCCTCACTTTTTCTATTGTATGCCCATTCACGTTTCTTTCCCATTTTTCATTAGTTGTAGATCAATTTTTTGGTGATTGGAACTTTCAACCCCGCATAATTTATAATCCCATCGTTTCCAGTTAAATTGCATGAATTGTTTTTCAAGGTTGGTGGTATAAGTTCCCAATTGATTTAATCGTTTAACACTTAGTACCACATCTATGTCATCCAGTGGTATAGCATAGAACTGTGCTTGTAGTTCCAATTCTTGTACTTGAACATAGATTTTATGACATATTCCTACTCCTTTGACCTTTTGTCCATAAATGGTCGTAACTGTGAGGTCCTTGGTGGGGTACACAAAAAGGTTTATTTTCTTAGCAATATTGATGTCTACATAGTTACTAATATTTTCAGAATTTACTAGTATTGTTGCACTCCTATTTTTTTTATGAATCATTTAAGCTTCAAAGTCTTAGGTTGTATTTTTTTTTGTCAAGGTTAGAAGTGGAACTGTAGGTTTTCTTTTCTCATTTCTTGGGTCCTAAGTCTTATCAAACTTTCTTAGATGAGGTGGAATAAACTTTGTAGCTGGTTCTTGTGTTTGTTCTTCCGAGAATTAGTTTATTTTTGGAACACTTTTTCTTTATTTTTATTCTGTTGGGTGCATGGGATTGATGCTAATGATACTTTTTGCATTGCTTCATAATTGTTAGAATTTAAGTGGTACTCAATAGTAACTTCATTTCCTGGGTTTGATATTTCTATTTTCTTTCCTTCCATTAATTATTTTTGAATAATGTAATGATATTTTTTTTCGGAGAAAGAAAAACTTTATATTCACAACCAAAAGGAGAATATACATATTGGTGTCCTCAATAGGACTGTATTCTATATTTTCAGTTACATTCAATATATATTGGCCTACCAACCACCTTAACAGATTCTATGATTTCTTGACTATTCAAATTACATTACAATTTCTACATTTCTTTCAAAACAATTCTCAAAAAGACCACTAAGAGCTATAAACAAAAATTCATTTCTTCAAAAAATTTGTTGTCAACAAACTCCTGCACTATGAAGGCCCCATATTCCAGGGAAAACGCCTCTTTAGTAATTTTATCAACCATCTCATTTAATTCTCTTAGTATATGGTTGAAAGAGATCCATTCCATCCTATCCATGAAAGAATGCATTTGACGCATATGAGGCTACAAGATGCCCATCTATAGATGGGCCTTTCATTTTTTCAAATATATCACTAACCGAGCATCTATGAAGACCCATACCTTCCTAGGATTTAACATTTCCACATGAAATAACAAATCCCATAAATATGCTAGTTCAACTTTAGTATTCGAACTTGGACTTGGTGTGTATTGGATATGAAAATAATGGGAAGTGGAGATAAAAAGGAAAACCCAAACACCACACCTGTACATGTATCCTTGAATTTCCCCATCAAAGAATCCCCATGGGATCCCTTCCACTATAGTAGGCATGAATGACACACAATTTTTTTTTTCTTTTTTTCTTTGGCTTTGTAACACACCTAACCCCCTAAAATCTCTTAGGGTGGTGGACTGTCAAATTTCAGGTCTCGGGCTTTCACCCTTACATGAACCTTTTACCTCGGCGAGTATGTGGGGGATTCTTATTTTCATCATGCTCTCGTGAAAAATCCATAGACTCATCACCATGCACCACTCAACAATCTATGGTGAAATTTTGCTGCATAGACTAGGGGCAATTTTGCTCGATTGGACGACTGTGATTCACCCGACGCAACCAAATCGATGGCCGATGGTGAATCGAGTTCCTTACCCATCGGGAAAGCATGTTACACTAACCACATTTCAATTCCGATTGAAATTCTTCGATGGTCCTATTCATGAAATATCTAATGGTCTTTAGGCTATGAAATGAAATCAACGCCTCAAACTACGTGACGACTAATTCTTCACCCATCCTCCATGATCAAATCGATACCTCAATCTATGATATGGCTAATTCCTCACCCATCCTGCATTCAACACGTTGATAGGTGGGGTCTATGACAATTCTATGATTGAGATTGTATCATCTTACCATACCTTCAGATCAATGTCTCCTATCTTCTCAGGACTTTCGTTAACAAAATGCAATCACTTCGAGTGTACATGCGATTTCCTGATCACTCTTTGGCTAAATTCATTCCTCGAGATGGATTGATCCAGATACAATGGATCAGGTCCTATAAACCTCCATACTAACATATCTACGTCTCTTCCCATCATTGTGTCTTCAACATTGAACATTTCCCATCGAAAAATCCTCATATACCCTATCCCAGACTTTTTCGAACTCCAATTTCTCGATAGAATTATCGATGCACATTCATAACATCTATGGTTCAGATTCCATTGGCACAACCCTTCAATTTATCAATGGATAACATCCTCTCAGGACTCTCCCATCAAGAGTTCATCAAGACTCAGTGTCTTGGTTTTTCTCGAAGATCTCTCCTTTCGATAGAATTCCTTTCAAAGCCAAGATCTCTAACGAACGGTCAGGATTTTCTCCTCCTTCCAAATCAATGATTATCATTCCTCTGGGTTTAGATAAATGTTTTCAACAAGGTTAAGGGTGGTTTCTGGACTTAGTAGTCCTGCAGTCTTTCTAGACTCATTCCTGCGAGGGTTTAACTCAACTCCTCCCGACCATTAAACCACTCCCCGATAAGCAAGGAACACTCTACTCAGGTACCCAAATGAAGATTTTTATATCTTGCAAAATTTCCATTTGAAAATATGGGGAAGACACATGGTTTCAACCTCTACTGGCCTTCCTCATATAATTAATACAGTCACTTCATTTAATAATTGAAGGAGGTTATATTACTTTATTTAACTTAGAAATTCAACATTCATTCATCACATTTAACCAATTAAAATGAATAGAATGCAGTTTATAACCATTGACAAACATCCAATAGAAATTACATGTACAAACACTTATCTATTCAGTGATGCTTTCCAACCATCCAACTGACTGAGGAAAAATGCCTTTCCACCTAGCCGTAGGCTATGCTACACTGTTCCTTTCTACAACATGCCACCCCCATGCCAAGCCATGATACTACCAGGAGAATATCTCAGTTGATTTACAAGTTAAGAAATGGTTCATGAAGGTTACCCTCCTTCACTCCACTCACAACAACACAAGTTTCCTTCTCGGCAGACTTGGAAGGCTTCTCCTTCCCACATGAACCCAAAGGATGACTCCCTCTAATATTCTCAACCTTCAGAGCTACTCGCTCCTTGTTCTCTGTCACTATGTTTCTTTCCACTTCTTTCATAGGTTGGCCCTTTAGCCTATATATATTTCTCTCTCTAACTCCAAAGATAGTTTCTTTTTATGAGCTAGATCCTCTGGGCATGATCATTGCTTGTCCATCTCAGAATAAGACCTCATATCCCTTCTTATGAATCACTGAGACTGAGAGCACACTACTCTTGAGTTCTGGCACCCACAACACATCCGTTACTCTCAACATGCCTCTTTACTCTATCCAGAATGGCACCATTGTAGACCCCTTCACTGCATGCTTGGTCCCCATACCAAGTTCCACATGCATATCTGAGTCAAAATCTATGAATCTCTCGAATACCTCTCATGATCCTTTCATATGACATGTGAATCCACTATCTATTAACCATGCACCAACTGATATGGTGCCCAAGGAAGTCTGGGAAACAAGTAAAAAATTCGTTTGTTCAAACTTATTGCAAAACTCATCCAATTGAGCCGATGCAACTACCTCTGGTTGTGTTTTGTTTCCTCCCTTATTCATGTTCGTACATTTCCCTTCATAATGAAAAAACCCGTGACATGCAAAGAACTTGACTTTTCTCATGTCCTCCTTCTTTCCGACTTGAGAGGTAGACTCTCCACTAGAAATATTCTTGAACTTTCCCTTCTTTTCTTGACTGGAAAGAATAAGATTCTCATCATTATTCTTGTGCCGATCTCCATTCAGATCTTCATCTAAAAGTTCCTCTTGAATGAAGTCATCCCTCAACCTTGACCAATAGGGAGCGTTTCTCTTGCCATGATTACTTTGATGAAAGGTGTCCACTCCTCCGTGAATCCTTTTAGGGCCGTCCTCACCAACTCTGAATCACCCACTATCTCCCCAACTTCAACTAATTCATCTCGAACTTGTCGGATCCGTGTGAGATAACTTGTCACCATATTTGATCTTGTCATCTTTGTGTCCCTCAAATTCTCTCTCATCACGATTATGCAATTCTAATTCTTGCTCTGAAATAAACTCTTTAGAGCCTCCCACATGTCCTAGGCTGTTTTCTTCCATGATAAATGAGGGATCAAGTGAACCTTCACTCCATCTAGAATGATGCACCTGTCTTTGACATCCATCTGATTATGGATGACCATATTTTCCGCATCTATTGGTGGAGTTGTTTGAGTATTAGAAAATTCCCAGATCCCATTGTCCATCAACACCAACATGATTCTCTCCTTCCAAAAATTGTAGTTGGAAACCCCATCCAACCTATCCTCAAATCGCAATCCATTTGTCATCTCCAAGATCTGATTTGATAACCCTCTACTAAAACTTCCTCTGTGCTGACCTGTACGACCCTATACATCGCTATCACCACTACAACCCACATATGTACGTCACTATCACCACTAGAACCCACGTATGTATGTGTCTTCCACCAATGAAATCAATGTACACCTTCGTACACCTGCAAAAACCCATTTTCTGCCTCATTACTATTGTTTCCTTGAAATCCATCCTTCAATTTCCACCTCCTAGTTATAGATCTTCTTACATATCTAATAAATATGCTTGCAAATGCTGAGATTTAGATTCCTCTCAGATCCCTTGCTCTGATACCATGTTGGTTTTACCACTTCAACCCAACACCTGACAATTAGCTCAAAATAAAATCACTTTATCTAGTAAAAGAACATCTGAGTAATCAAATAAACATGTAGTCGAAGCATGAATAAGGAAACCAAAAATATCTCACACAAGACACCAATATTTTTGGGTATAACCCTTGGAAAAATCTTGGAGGGAAAACTGATTCCAATATGATTTTATTAAGGTCAAATCAGGGATCCCGTAACAATGAAAATGGTCCTCTAAGAGAATATACACTGTAGACAAACTTGACAATTCCCGTGCTACTGTACGTCCCTGTACCAACACATTTTTTGAGGTGTACACAAATTTTCTTCAAAAAACCCATGTACATATGCGACTGTCTCCACTGATACCTATGTGCATGTACACAAAATTTGTATGGAAACTTTCATATGACGCTACGCTTTCCTCTGGCTTCTATCAGCTGAAACCCACCTGTTTCTGCCTTTGCTCTCTCTTCTCCTTGACTTGTATGAACTTTAGATGGAAATCCTTATCCACCTATCCAATATCTTGAATCAAGGTCCTTTATGATCCAACCCTCTCTGCATCAACACTTGTACAAAATGTCTTCACCCAACTAGTGAGATATCCTCACTCTCGTATAAGAAAAAAACCTTATTTGCTTCTACACTCCTCACACTAGAAAAAGTCCTTTATTATGCTCGACCTTGGAATCTCACCAAAAGTATCAACCTTGATCTATCACCAAAGTCTCTCACAAGTGTATCTCACACAAGTCTCTTCCTCCTTCACCCTAGCCTTGCTTTTGTAATCACGAGTTACTATCTAAACCTAATATCCAAAGTGATTGATGGTTGATATTACTTCTCACACCCACTTAATATTTAAATGCTTAGATTACATTCTAATTACTTTTAGCAGTTTCCTTAAATAACTCAATTAACTAATAAAATCAATTTTACTTTAATTAATTCCTTTTAACTAAAGTAAACTCAAGGATATATGGATTTTGACGACTTCCACATGATAGACACATGCCAATGCACAAGTACCTGTTCGATGCTAGCACTAACATCAACACCCCCTCTTATCGAGGAAGGTACTTCTCCCACCTAAAGTTGGCTCTATCGCCACTACTAGATTTTCTACGATGCCAACTCTCCAATCCACTTGATTTGTTTATCCCTCTGACACAATAGCTATCCCTACCATCTTGATCAGATATGTCTTGAAGACTCCTCTTTGAACATTCTCCTAGAAGCCTCCTGCTTCTGAGCATCCTACATGGCCATCTCGTACCATGAATCCTTCTCAGAAGACTTGGAAGGCTACTCCTTCCCACCTGAACCTAAAGGTTGACTCCCTTTGAGATGATCAACCTTAAAAGCTACATGCTCCTTGTTCTCTATCATTTTGTTTCTTTCCACTGATTGCAGAGGCTGGCCCTTTAGCCTATATAAGTTTCTCTCTCTAACTCCAAACACAACTGCTTTGTCTGAGCTAAATCCTATGGTAATGATCATCACCTGTCCAACTCAGAATAAGACCTCATAGCCCTTCTTCTAAATCAATAAGACTAAGAGAACACTCCTATTGAGTTATGGCACCCACAACACATTTGTCACTCTCAACATGCGTC
>SNQJ01S0029662.1:0-12531 GCA_010110895.2 Picea sitchensis | reverse complement strand
AGTTGTTACTGTGCTTAAACAATTTATGACTATTCAAACAATTTTTAATCTCTTCCAAGTGACCATCAATATTATAAAACATATGAACAACATGAATAATGAACATCAGTCACACATAAGATATACATAGAGACATATTTTCACGAGGAAACCCATAAAGGGAGAAAACCTCTTCTTCTTCGAATGATAGGTAGTATTTTAAGTTCTATACATCATCTATGTTTGAGCACCAACTCAAAGTGAGGCTACTACCTTTGTTTTACAAGATCCAACTTGTTGAGAGAACCAACTCTCTGGTTTCTATAGCACCCACTAGAAGGAAGCATCAACTCCCTAAATGTTTCAACACCAACTCCCTAAATGTTCCAGCACCAACTGGACTTATAAAAGCACCAACTTGTTGAGAGAACCAACTCTCTGGTTTCTCTAGCACCCACTAGAAGGAAGCATCAACTCCCTAAATGTTCCAGCACCAACTCCCTAAATGTTCCAACACCAACTAGACTTATAAAAGCACCAACTTGTTGAGAGAACCAACTCTCTGGTTTCTCTAGCACCCACTAGAAGGAAGCATCAACTCCCTCAATGTTCCAACACCAACTGGACTTATACAAGCACCAACTTGCATACATAAAACTATGTTCTTTCCCGAGCACCACCCTGCCACCCTGTTTTCTAGCCACAACTAGATGGACGATACAACTTCCAATATTCAAGCACCAACTTGAATATAAGAGGACCACAGTCCTCCCTAGCACCACCCTACCTCCCTGGTTAAGAATAAATGATTGAATAACAAACAATACATGTGTCTCACTTCTTACCCCTTCTTCTCTGTTCTACAATTCTTCTCTGCTTCAAGCTGTTTTGAAATTCTGCTCTTGCTTCTATATTTTCATCATTTGTTTCACATTTATGAGTTTCTACCTTTCTTACAGTTCAACTTATTTTTCACTCAGAACAACTAACACCGCACAGTCATGGCATATCCATTTTTATGCCCACGCCATCTTCAGTTACACCTCGAATATCCTAAGAAAAAAACACCTCAACAACTGAATCACCAACCGTTTAAGAATCATGATTCAGTTCAGCTAACTAAATCATAACTGAACAGTTAATCATGAAGAACAACAATAGCCCTTTGATCAGATTTCCAAGTATTCAACACCGTTGGATTACAAGCGCAGGGTATCGTTTTGATTTCGCGATTTCACATTTCAGTATTCTTGTGATGGGATTTATTGACACTCCATGTCGCGATCTCTGAAACTCCGAAAAGAAAAGAGCTTAGCTGGACTAGCTCCTTTCCTTCTCTTGACCATCGGTGGTGACCTGGCACTTATCCACAAAACACTTCGCGATTCACAACTTCAAGACTCCTTTGATGAAGAGTCTTGACTCTTTATTTCGCGATCGCCGAAATGGAGCTTCACTGGACTGGCTCCTTCCCTTCTCGTGACCATCGATGGTGACCAGTCACTTATACACAAAGCGTGCTTCGTGATTCACAAATTTTGTCATGAGTCTCCTTGACTCCTCCAACTCCTAGTATCCAAAACTTCGAAATGGAGCCAGATCAACGGTCCACACTCTCCCTTTGATCGACGACCCAGATTAAGTCGCGGTTTCACATATCGTGAGTTTCCACACCACGCTCTGTTGAATTCTCCAATCTGCAAGTTAGTGAAATTCTAATCGCTCGCCACTTGTCCTCCTCGAAGATGGACGGTCCTCTTGCTTTCGAGACTTTGTAAGCTCGCTTCATCTTGTACTTAAATATCGTGCTCCTTCTTCTGGATCCAATGATGGTTGGTCGTCGCACTCAAATCCAATGTCTGAGATTTGTTCTCCTCTTTTACGCGTTCCTCCTATCTGTATTCATATCTGACGGTCATCAGGAAATCTGACTGGGTGATCCAATTATCATTGTTGATATTCACTATTAATCTTGCCATGCCATCATCACTGCACTGCTGATCATGCTAATCTCGCCATCGATTCACTGCGCTGTTGATCGTGCTGATCTCTCCATCAATGACAAACACACTGCCTACATCTTCTGTTTGTAAATATGCCAACAGAAACCATGTAAGAGATCAAATGTATATATAAACCACAACCACCAAATTGAAAAACTTGAACACATACCTCTGCATCTTGTTTAACCTGGTTTTGATAATATGAGGATCAACGCAGTCTTGACACAGTCGCTTTTCTCCTTCAGATGCTTTGGAATTCAAAATTGTGCGCATAATTAATTTGTTCAAAACCGTTCTAGAGATTTAAAAATGGATGAACTTACCTTATCGCATCAACCATTCAATTCAGGTTATGAGTGTAGTTTCATTAAATCTGCTACCAGATCTTCAAAGAGGTATAAAATTAAATTTATCGTGCATTAACGACATGGGCGTGGGTTGTAATGTGGCCTATTGGCTGTTTCAAATTGTAGTTGATCAATCAACGCATGAGGTAGAAACAAATGCGGGATGAAGCATTAACTGGTTTATTAAATGTCAGAATTCGATCGTATCTTACACCGTAAACATCCCATCGTTTCGCTAGTCCAGTTGGTGAGTTGGGGGTCAAGATTCTGCATCGAACACTTTTCATTGATATCTTATTGAAAAATCTCCAACGCCGATCGATCTTTCCGTATAGAGATTACATGGAAAAGGTGACTAGGAGGTGTGACTAGGACCCATGGAACCTTAATATGACTCTGGACGAAACTATGTCATACGACACCCTTACGTGATAAAGACATGTGGCACTCGATACTGGTGACTTCATTTACTCGTGTTAATCGGAATCTAGAATTTCTTTGAGCTATACGTTCTGAAACCCTATCCTATATTGTAGACGCCAAAAATTATCAAGGATCAACGATTGGAGATAAACCTACCCAAGTGCTCTCGGATCAACTCTCTCAAAAAGTTCCGATGCCGAAAGTGTATCAAGGATCGACGATCAACGATATGTTTGTCGTAGACAAAAACGATGGTTTTAACCTTTCTGTATTTCCCCGACCTTGATAAAGCGCATTGGTTATCGGATTTCGGTGATTTCTTTATGACCTTTGACAATGTCTATCCTTCCCATATTTTGCCGATGCCGATGGGGATCATATATCTCCTGGATTTTCGTGGAAAATATCTTATGCAAACCAACTCTGCCCTCTACCGACACCGATGGTGTATCGACGCTCCGCGACTATTGTAACTATCTGGTCACTGTACTTGCTTGAATTTTTTCGACGCCAAACCTAAGTGTGTTAGGTGCAATGTTAGCTGCAGATTCTTAGTTCGGATGTCAAGTTCTTTTAGACATGTGGTTTCATAAGTTCAAACAAACAAACATGAACTGCTGATAAGAGTCATGAAAACAAAACAAGATAAAGCGTTCCCCAAAGTGAAATCGATTTAGACAATAAAAGAAAACAAGTGGTACCCAAAAAGTGATCAAATTTCATAAGGATTTTAGGGTGTGTTGAGATGAGCACAAATGGTGAATTATTGGACGAAAGAAAAATCTATGTTACTTCTCCAGGCTTAGTTGATGCAGAAGCTGGTTAAGAACTTAATTGGTTTTTTTTTTATCAGAGTCTCTTCTATCCTTGCGTTTGAAATTCCCCTGGTTTGCGAATCCATGCCTTCCTGTGGGGTTTCAAACTTTATTCCACCTTCATTCCCTTTAACCATGACCCACGCCCCCTTTTGACAAGAGTCGAGTAAAGAATTCACTGGAACCAGGACCTCTAGTTATCATCATTTACTTGCTACGGTGTTGTTCCACTACCAACGAGTATCCATTGCCCTGACAGATTCATTACGAAATCATAGACCTTGCTCCATTGCCAACGAGCGTCCATAGCCCTGGAGGAGTTATCTGCATGTGCTCTCCTACCTCATTCTCATTTTATATAATTTCTTTAATTTTGGTAGAGATGCCCTGAGTGAGTGGGAGAGGAGGACGTCTTGAGGTACATGTGGTCCTTTCCAAGTTACCATTTTCCCTTTAGGTTTTACCAGACCACCAGGTGAACACTTCGTCACTTTCCAAGGTTGTTTATTTTCAAAGGTTAGATACATAACTCCTTTAAGACAACAATATTTTTCCCATCGTTTCTTGTTTTGCATGTAAGCATGATTCAGGAACATGGTTTGCTACTACGTATTTATTAAGGTCAACCAATGCCTTGCAGAACACAACTTTATTGCACAAAAATACTACACAAAAGAAAAGCAGAAATAAAGGACTCTGCAATCAACCTGCCTAACACCTACAAAATAAAATAACATGAAAACACACACACATTTTTTTTTTAACAGAAATATTGTTTTAGGGCTTGGCCATTCATTGGTAGGGCATTGAATTCTGCCCTCAAATTTCGCAACCAATACATGCTTGCCCCAAGTTTCTTGACTACCTGGAAAGGTCCGAGCCATAGATTATGAAACTTTGAATGTTTTCCCTTTGGTTCATTTTCTCCATCCCATTTCAGGACTAAGTCTCCTACTTCAAAATTCTTCTCTCTGGCCTTATGCTTGTCAAACCACCTTTTAACTATCTGTTGATGAGCGGTGAACTTTGATTTTTCTTCTCCCTTTCTTCTTCCATCATGAGGAGGGTATCAATTCTCTGTTGAATAACCAATGAGGGTTATCCTCTAGAACCCTGAGAAAGCTGAAGAGATGGAAGATATAGCTCGTTCGAGAGAATGGATTCTTTTTCGTATACCAAAAAGTATGGGGATTTCCCTATAGCTTCCTTGGGTGGTACTCTATCGGCCCATAAGGCATTATGAAGTGAACTATGCCAATTCCTCTGATTTTCTGCAACTGTTTTCTTCAATATACTCACTAGGTTATTATTGGTTCATTCTGCCACTCCATTCCCCCGTGGATGATTGTTTGTAGAGTATCTGATTATGATTCCTTTGTCTAGATCAAACTCTGATAATAGGGTGGAAGAAAAGTAAGAGACATTATAAAAAACAAGAACAAAAGGCATATCGAACCTTGTGATCAACTATTGTTCTATGAATTGGATTACCACCTTTTTGTTTACATGAGTCAGAGGGACGACCTCTGCCCATTTCGTGAAATAGTCTGTAGTGGTTAGTATGTATCTATGTTGTTTTTAAGAACTCAGCGTAATATCTCCTATGACGTCTAACCCCCATTTCTCGAATAGTCTGGATATGGCCATAGGTTGGAGTGGGACAACTTCTCTCTTTTCCCTCCCCGCACTCATTCGACAAGTTTTATAGTTTCTAGCATATGTGTGAGCGTCTCTAAACAGAGTAGGACAATAATAACCGACTCTCAGTATATTGTGAGCGGTGGTATTCCCTGCAAAGTTTCCACCTGTAGAACCATAATGGAGCTCCTTCAAAACCTTGTCTGCGTCTTCGCTTTTGAGACATCTCAAAAGTACCCAATCATAATTCACGTGGAAGAGCACCGAATTTATGAGGCGATATTGTGCTGATTTTAGTTTGAGAGCTCTCCTTTCCATAGGGCTTAGGTTTTCTGGGAAATTCCCATGATGTAGGAGATAAGTTAGTTTCCCATACCAAGACTCCTACCCTGGGGGAACATATAAAGTTTCACTACACCATAACACCAATTCATTCTCCCACCTGGAGTCTTCATTTACTTGGTCTTGGGCTTCAGTGACCAATTTACATAATCCTTGTCCCTTAACTAGTTTGGTAGGTTTTATATCTAGATCAAATTCTTGGACAAATGCCATCAAATTTCCTCTTCTTTCCCCCATCTCCTGTTGAGTGAATAGGGATCGGACTGCAAGATGAGGCACAATGACTTTGGTGTGGTTTTTCAGGATGTAAGATCTGAAATGTTTGACTACCTTGTACACTGCATAAGCCTATTTGTCTATAGTAGGGTAATTTAGTTCGGCCCCTTGGAGATTAGTGCTCATAAATGAGACCGACACCTCATTGTTGTCATCATCCTTCTGAGTCAATACTGTAGCTAAATATTGGTCGGAGGAAAATGTATAGAGGAAAAAATATTTTCTAAATTCGGGACTTCACAACACTAAAGTTTGAGATATTGCAGTCTTAATATTGCTGAAAGAACTTTTTCATTCATCATCCCACTTAAATTCAACATCTTTGCAGATAATTTTTTGTAAGGGTTTGATAGTTTCACCGAAATCAGGGGTGAACTTCCTCACAAAATTGACTTTTCCAAAGAAGGATTGCATAGCCTTTTGGTTGTGGAGTAAGTGAAGCTGAGCTATTTCCTTAATTCGTTCTGGGTTTATGCGAATTCCTGCTTCAAATATAATATGACCTAGTAATTTCCCTTCCTCGACACCAAAGATAGTTTTCTTAGGGTTTAAAGATATACCGTATTTTCTACAGCTTTCAAAAATCTGGGTTAGATGTTGGATGTGATCTTCTATGTTCTTTGAATACATAGTCATGTCGTCCAAATAAACTGTTACATACTTGTTGATTAATCCCCAAAAAACCACGTCCATGTCCCTATGGAAGGTTTCTCTTGCATTAATTAACCCAAAGGGCATGCGTTTATAGGAAAAGGTTCCCCACTTGGTTCGAAAGGTAGTTTTCAATCCGTCTTCCTCTGAAACTAGAACCTGGTTGTAACCTGAAAAACCGTATAGCAGGGAAAAAATCTCAGAACCAGACACGATCTGCAAGAGGTGTTCCATCGGTGGGATTGGGTAGTTGTCCTTCTCTGATGCTCTGTTGAGGTTTCTGAAATCCACACACAGGCAGATCTCCCCAGAATTTTTCCTGACAGGAACCAGATTTGCTACCCAGGTAGAGTGTCTAACCTGGAAGAAAATTTTAACATCTAATAATTTCTTTAACTCCTGACACATGAGGGGTTCCATAGATGGATGGTACTTTTGGAGCTTCTATTGGAAGGGTTTTACTATGGATTTTAATGGGATTGTGTGTTGGATAATGCAAGTATCATAAGTTTTCAGAGCATGGTAGGATCATGCAAAAACATCTTGATATTCTCTGAAAAGTTTGAGATAGACTTTCCTTTCTTCTTTAGACATCGTCTTGCCTAGATTTATATTTTTAGGGTTTTACGAGGTTCCTAGGTTTATAGTCTCATACATGGGACACGAGCTTCATGTCTTTATGTTTGTTGACCCTTAAAATCTTTCCCTTAAGTCAAATATATTCTCTAAATTGTCTACCCCTTTCGGTATCATGTGAAACCTTGATTTGTCAGTCGAGTGATATGTTTCCCCTCTTTGTTCATGAGGATCAATTTCTACTAGTTTCTGTTGGAACGCTTCATCATCAATAACCAGGTCTTTAAACTTTTCCTGATTGGTTAAGAAGTTTATGATATGCTCGTCTCCTTCAAAGACCTTCCAATTAAAAACATTGTTGGGCACTGATGGTTGGTAGAGCAGTTCCACAGTGAACTGGGAGGCTTCAACGTATTCTAAAGGGGATAGCCTCGAGGCAACAATGGCCAGGGAATCATCAAGAATATTCTTTGTTTTGGGGATCACTGTAATGTTGAAAGATTCAAAATGTTCTATTAGCATGTGCACTTCCTGTTGATAATTCCTTAGGTGGGGAGAGTTGCAATATATATTATTCTTTACTTGCCTAATGATAATTTCAGAGTCTCTGAATTTTTTTAGTTCTTTAACGTTTAAGTCTATAAATTTCTTTAGTCCTTGCACTAAAGCTTCATACTCAATAGTGTTATTAGTGAATTCAAATTCTAGTCTGCTAAATTTTGTTTCCCCTTTGGATAAATGAGGATAAATCCCGCTCTTGACCCCTCTTTCGACTTAGACCCATCAAAGTACAAGGTCCAAACTTGTGAGTGAAAATCACCAGCTTCTCCTTTCCTACTAACTTCTTCCTCTCCACCTATTTTCTCTATGGTTTCCAACAAAGCTTGTTGACAGAAGAGGGTTTCTTCCGCCACTGTCGGTATATTTTATTGAAAAGTCATTTCAGAGTTTTGAGTAAAAGGTGCATCATATGAGAGAGGGGATAAATTACCGAAATCAGAATCGTAGGAGCAGTTTCCTAGTATGGGGAAATCTGTCGACGAGGGTTCATTGAGGGCTTGTGTGTCCCTTTAATGGAAACCAAAGGTGACCCCAGTTTGTGCTAAATATCCATTCAACTTCTTGGACCAATCTTGACTAAGTAGAAATCCATTAGCTTCTGGTATATCTAATACAATGATGTCAATTGCTTGAACAAATTTTGGGTGTGAAGCCATTCTGATCATGACATCCTTGAGTTCTCCAATAACTTTCACCTGGGTTCTGTTGAGTTGTATCACATGTTTATCACTTTTGAGAGGGGCTGTGTTTAATTTTTCGCAGATAGATAATGGCATAACATTAAAGTATGCCCTTGATTCAACTAAACAATTATGGAGGTTTCTGTTGAAGACTTAAAATGTCAAGAGGAACGGTGGGAAAAAATGATTTCCTTTTTTTATCTACAGAGAAAGTGTTCACATTTGGTTTATTTTTTAGATCTATGGGGGCTGGATTTCCCCCTTGGTTAGTGCTTGTTATAGGAGTTTCTACTGACTTCAAGGCTTGTAACATAAATTCCTTTTGTTGGGGAATCCTACACATGTCCATGAATGATACATTTGCCTTCAATATTTTTAGATATTCTACTATGTTGTAGTCTAGATTGGGTGATTCTCATGTATGGATTCTTATAGGATTTCTTTGGGAGACAAAAGGTTCTTTCGGGTGATCATATGTTTGTTTTCCTCTCAAAGTTTGGGAAATGGTAAGGTCATTTGAGACTGACTGACCCCTACTTCGCGTTTTCACAACCAAAACCTCAACATATGGTTTTTGTACCTCAAATATATCACCGGATGGCATTGGCAAGTCAGGATCCCATAATAGCATGACTATTTCTTCCGGCGGGTCAACTTCTTCATGATCAACAATATTCATCGCTAAGCCGTTTGTTTGTTCGGTAAGGGAAACTTCGTCTAGGAATCGATTGGCCATGAAATTCATGGCATGCACCCATTGTGGATAGTCTCTCTCATAAGGTTTCTCTTGATGATAGGTATAGAAAGAGTTAGATGCTACATTTCCTAGGTCGATGTTTAAGTTGGCTAGGGGAGGTTTAATTGCTTTGAACGATGGGTTTCTTTTAAAAAAGGGTTTATAGGGACTTTGGCCTTGATTTCCTCCCCCTGCACTTCTTTTCATGTCTACGATTTCAATTGACAACTTATTTATCATCCGTTGTAGGTCTTCTATGTCTCCACTTCCCTTTTTAGGACCTTGTTCTGTTTGTTTCCCTGGGGGTCTAGTCAACAAGATTCCTCTCCTTGGTGGATGTTGATCTTCCTTCTTAACTAGTGAGACCTATCCCTCTTTACATCCCTTCATTTGGAATTCAACTGTTTTGGCTTCCTCGGAAATTTCAGCTAGGGTATGCTTGGAAACACTTTTTACAAACATGGAAATAGAAGCAGGGAGAGAATTAGTGTATACCTCAATTTGCAACTCCTGAGTGGGCTTAGCTTCAGGTTGAAATTTGTCCAGGATAGTGGTAAATCGTTGATTAAAGTATTTAACCTTTTATTTTGAATTCATGTTGGCGACGAACAGTTCGACCATTAAAGATCTTGTACTGGTTTCTTCTGCAAATTTGTCTAAAAAATATTTTGAAACTTCTTCCAACTAGTTATGGACCCTACAGACAAGTTTAAATGCCACGTGGAGGCTGAATTCTTAAAGGAACATGGTAAAATTATGCATTCTATGTCTTCATATTGGACATTCATTAGTCTAATAACTAGTATGAACTTTTTAATATGGTCTTCAGGCAATCTCGAGGTTTCAGGGTCAAATTTAGGGAGTAAATTTTCTGGATGTCAGGGGAGGTTATGTACTCGTTTAGGGATTACTAGAGCATCTCTGGCCAACCAAGGTTTGTTATTCTGAGGTGGTTTTCCCCTTTCTTCATCATGATTCTTGTTATCCTCCATGTCGTCTGACTCTGAAGCTGAGCGATTCGAGTTAATCCCTTCCTTGTCAGTTTCAAAATCGTCGGTCTCAGAGTAGTTACCAAATGGTGTTTTGGGGATCAGATTGAGGTGATGTTCAATCTCGGTGAGGGAGAAATCTATCAGGTCTTCTATTGTGTGAACTAAAACTAGGTTGGGGGTGTCGACCAATGGTCTGCTTACTTTTTTTCTACGAGGAAGTAACGAAGCTAAGGGTAATGATACAATTTGTTGGGCGTAAGCTCTTGTGATTCTTTTGAACTGGTTCAAATACTCATGGGGAAGAGCGTAAAGTATTTCAATGAATAAATGTTCTTCCTCTTGTTGGGGTGAGTTACTCGTTTCAGGAGTACTCAGTGTATGCGGGTTGTCTTGAGAATGACTAGCCATGCATATGGGATGTTTTGAATCTATAGGCTATGTAAAATATTATATCATAATATTGTTATCCATTCATTCAACAACCCTCCTTCTAGCACCAATTTTGTTGAGGGGTCCTAAATCCCTTTGACTAAACAACAGGTACCAAACCCACCACGGAGGTCCAATTAGACTCTGCAGCATTTAATGGTGGAATGTTTCTCCAGATATTTCGATCCGACTGATTTATCAATGGGATTTACATAGTGATTGGCATGATATATTCTTATGAAAATTCCTCCTTCAGTTTAAACGTTCTCTTTAGTATTTTCTCCTATTATATGGGTCTGATTAGAAGATGTGTGCTGGTATAAACCAACTGGTAAAGGGGGGGGTTCTTAACTACTGAAGAAGACTTAGCTTAGGATAACCCTTGTACTCAAGCATGCAAACAAAGATTTTCACACCTGTGACAAGCCTAGTACTAATACATCAACTTGTTGGTATTTCAATTATTGACTGAGATATGATTATTGAAAGAAAAAATACATGCAATAGAATGATGACAAGAAAAATAGTTTCCTTAGCTCTAGCATTAATCACAAATTAACACAACGATTTATTTCATCATTAATGAAAAGAACTACAAAAATATTGAAACAACTAACTTATCAATAGATTGGTAAACTCTTACTCATTTTAGCATCCATTCATGAAATAAAGTCGGAAGTAATTCCTCCTCAAATCCAATCACACACGCCTTTGATGAAAAACAAAATTTTGTCTCCGGTCCTAAACATGACTTCTCAATTAAGGTAGTTCGGAAATAGTTCTTTACAATTCCAAAAATGAGGGTCTTTGCAAAAACCATTGACCTCTACTAAAAGGTCAATCCTCTTATTTATAACGAATCATTAACAAAAAATAGCTATCAAAATTGCAAGATAAGTAAAACAAAACATCACCACATGGTGCTTCCATCTCTCTATCTTCTAAGAATCATCAAATAGTTTCACTAAAGTGGATGACTCTTCTCATACTCTAACCATTTGACGAAGAGTTCCTCGCATGTGTAGGCATACAGGAACCTGTGATGGTCCATCATGGCCGAAAGGATTTATTTTACTTCTATTCTCCGTGTTGGTTACTTGACCATTTTGACACTTAACCGCTGCAATATTGCTCAAGCCTTGATCAGATGCTCCATGAACTGTTGTACTTGACCTGGTGTCATGCTGGCCACCTTTTCTATCTCTGTAGTCCATGCCAACTCTTGTTCTGCATGTTGCTTGACTATGTCATGCAAGTCAACAAAGTCTTCAGGTGAGCCGAATTTTGGGAGGCCGATGTTTTTCATCTCCCAATTAATCTTTACCTATATCCTATCGCAATCGACCCATTTTTCCTGAATCTCCTGCTAAGGTTCCTGGTCCATTTTCACCCAATATTCGACCTCTTTCTTGATCCGATCTATGTTGATGTCCCTCAACACCCAAATTCCATGCTCTTCAGCGTCTCGTCCCTTTTGAACCACACTGATGTAATCGATCCTTTCCACTGCATGGTGCGCCTTCTCATACCAAATTTCCATGTCCTTGCAGGTGGCTAGTGCCATAAGGGTGTCTTCTTGGAAGTCGGCTATTCCTGCTGTGAAAAGGTGTTGTTCATTCATGAATTTGTCATAGGCATCTTGGAACTTACTTCTCAGAAACACTGTGGCTTGTGTGGAGTCCCGATAATATCTTTCCAAATGGCACAAATGATACAACTCCTTAAGTGTAGCGACTGACTCCTTTTCATCTCTTATCTCTTATTTCTCTATCCAAGGTGGCATCTGTGATAGCCATCCCTACGCCGATAAGTTCAGACGTCTTGGCGTGTTCTGTACTGAAAAGTTTTTCTCCGTGGTGGTGAGAATTGAACTATCCAACACAATCCTCCTTTTCGTTGTGGTTCTCTTCGTGATGGATTTTATCCTTCGGTCATAGGTGATGTCTTGTATATCGACGACCTCATAAACATGTTCAGGTATTTGTTTATCTCCCCAAGTTAGAGTATTTCTGTAACACCCTATTTCCCCCAGTCTGTAAAAATAACTATACTGGCCAAGAACTATGGAAAACTCAAAGATGTG
>SNQJ01S0029661.1:157845-169020 GCA_010110895.2 Picea sitchensis | reverse complement strand
AGAAGAATATTTTAAATTTTAATCCAAGGTTCTGCGCAATTAGGCATATCAAATATCAAAATCATATAATCAACCATAGATATGATCAAGTCATATTTCCCATAGTGAATCAATCAAGTATAATGGCAATGGATCAATCAATAAGCTTATAAACTTTAAGACATATGAACATATAGGTCCCCTTAAGGTGTAATCTCTTTATCAAAAGAAACGAAGAAACCACAAAATGCAAAATGATTACCCAAGCCAAAATTTTGTTTTAATTTCATGCTTGCAATCATGAAATTAAACAAAACAAACGAGAGATTTAAATATGAAACACTCTTATAATCAGTTGGCCCAATGAATATCCTCGAAGCCAAAAGACAAAAACGTTTGTAATATAAGGAGGACGAAGCTATAGAAAATTTTTATCCCTTTGAGATGACTTATAATTATGATCAAATTTGACAGAATTGTTGGCTGCCAACAGTATCCCAAGCCTTGAAAGTTTAGTTTGCATTAGGGTCATCACTCATTATGTAAGTGAATGGATTATTTCTGGGTTTTCAATTTTGGTTTGTTTGTTTGTAATTGGTCATTTATTTTGTAGGGCTGGTTGCATTATTTTCCTGTCCAATTTTAGGGTGGGTCCTTTCTTTTCCTAGGTTTTGTTGATGCATACAAGTTACATCTAACCCTATTTTGATTTGATACATGCAAGTTACATATAACCTTGTTTTGATATTTTGATATTTCATATTTGATATTTAAACATGGGGAGGTCCTTCAAACATTACAGTAGACAAAATTTGGAGTGAATAGGCCCTCCAAACATCCCTATAGACAAATGGAAGTAAGGAAGACCTCCATGGGAGAAATTTTATTATGGGAGACTAATAATGGAGTCTATATCCCCAACCCGCTTTACGGACTATAACGCTCCATTCATGCATGTCAGAAAGGCCTATCATTGTTCCTATATTTATTATTTAAAATATTTTTGTTCAATGGATATTTATGAAGTATTAATGGTACATGGATATTTAAAATTATTTTTAAGTTTTTTTTTTTTCAATTTTTCTTTTAATCACAATTGTTAATTGCAAATAAATTATTAAATATAGTTGATACAAGAAAATTGATGTGTAACATCCTCATTTTTAAACCCCAAACTAGTGATGCATATTGTAAATGTAATGTATGGCCAAGAGCCAAAGCGATGTAATTTTTAAATGATGTAAATTTAATAGAATGAATTAAATGTATTTCTAGTTGCAGATGGACATGAACGAAGATTTGGGGGCTAAGTATCCACAAGAGAGGGAAGGAATGAAAGGGGGAGAGTTTACCCATGTCCAATAAACCCAAACCATTTGTTTGTAAATTATCCTGACCGTGAACCTTATGTTGGTTGTTGAGTGTTCTAGATCCCAATCATTGAATTCATGTAAGAGGATGGGTGTGAGAGTCACATCCCATAGTTATTGAGAGCATGGGGGTTGAGTACAATCAACTTGGGGAAGAGTGCAAGTAAATCAAGCAAGAGAAAGAGAGGAAATTTGTATGGGTAGGAGACTAGAATTGCACATTCATATTTTTGCATAGAGAGTTGTTTTTACATGGAGTTTTTTGGATAACAAAGGGGTTCTGAGTGTTGAAGCTTGAAGGAATTTATTGTGGGAACATTTGGAAACTGTTTGGAGCTGAAATTTCATGGTGAAAGAGGCTACAAGCCTATGAACAACGATATGTTCAAAATTAGTCAAAGGAAGCAAGTGTTTTGTTGTTGGGTGAATTTCTGTTGCAATGGTTACAATACATAATATGTGTGTTGTCAACAAGAGTGTTCAACAATGGCATAAGGATTTTGGAGAAATTTCGATAGCATAACAATATGTTAAAACTTACACTATGTTTTTCTCCAACCATAACATTGAATAAATAGGCATAACAAAACCATAGACCATTTATGGTTTTATAATTCTCTATGTTGGAAACCACCGACAAGTGATTGGCCAACTATTGTTGCATAACATTAATTACATGCTAGTGATCTGCATTTATTTCATGTCACCAGTCAACATTTATTCCCTATTAGTTCTTCATATGTATTCCCTTGCACTACTCTACATTTATTCCCTGCCACTACTCAACAATCATTACTATCTCAACTACAAGACTACAAGGTGTATGGCACCCTTGTCCCAACATTCTCCCACTTGTCATATACCTTTCAATATTATAAGGGATAATGAATCAAAATGTGAGTTAATTGTTAGGGTTCATAAGGCCCATAGACTCACAAAACCACTTGAATCTACCTATTCTCATCGGTTTCATCAATGCAACAACAACGTTTTACAGGGTGTCAACTTTATCTAATATCACATTTCTATCCTATACTGTGTCCCTAATGAAATGGCACTACATATCTATATGATTTTTCTTCGCATGAAAGGTTGGGTTCTTAGCCAAACATATGACACTGTTACTATTACATTGAACTACAGTAGCTATTTGAATTACCATACTTTTGAACATAGTTTCATAATCTAAATGACCTCCTTACATGCAAGAGTAGTTTCCATATACTCTTCCTCTGTAGTGGACAAAGAAACCACAACTTGTTGCTTGTTCATCCAACTCACTACTCCACCAAACAATCAAAAGACCTATCTTCGCTTCGATCTTCTTCTATCTACATCCCTCACCAAATCATAATCCACATAACCTTGTATATCATTCGAGTGTGGGTAACTTGAAACATCACTATGATTGCAAATGGAATATTCTGAAGTACCTTGCAAATACCGAAAGACTCTCTTCACTGCAACCCAATGTTCACGCCCAGGATTAGCCATGAATAAACTCAAGACTCCCACTACTAGGGAAATTTCTATTCTAGTACATACCATAGCATACATAAAACTACCAATTGTGCTAGAATAAGAAATAAAATCTATATCCTCCATCTATAATACAATATAGTGTATTCTCACTTGTTGAATAAATGGCTATAGTAAATGCAGCGTTGACCTATACAATAATATAATAAATAATATAGTAATACAACATTTTGTGAATACCATACATGCAAGACTCTGATTTTCTCTATTGCTTTGAAATAATCTCAAATATACAAAAAAGCCCATGTTATCACTACTACAAATTAGAAACACATTCAATAGAATTGTATTTGAAGCCCCATATATCTTTTACGGATTTTCATTTCTTACATGTGTTATCATGTAATGTCCCCTTCCAATTGAGCTTGATGGAAGATGACTTAATAGCCTATACAGCTCCCATAGGCTATAGTCAACAAGGACAAGGGATTCAAGGAGGTTTATTTGGTGTCACTGGGTCAAAAGAATGACAAATCCTAAAGTGACATTAAATAAAAATAAATAATTATATTTAAATGAAAATGGAGGGAAAATAAAGTGAGGGTTTGATTTGGTCAAAAAAAGGGGGAAATATCTAGAAGGCCTGAAGGAAGGATAAATAGAGGGGTAACGCATCTCTTTGGTATAATGATCTCTCAATTTGGAATGCTCTTGGAGCCATTGTTTTGTTAGGGTTTAGAAAAACCATTCCACCATTGCAGTTTGGTTTTAGTGGTGCAATATCTACCCTAGATAAACAATGAGGAGGATCCATATTGGGTCTTCACTAGAGTCTCAAATTAGGTTGTTTCAACTGCGAGGAATATCATCATGCGTAGAGAGTTGACGAATCTTTCTAGAGGAGGATGATAGTTGGTTTTGCAGAGATCAATAGGGTTTCGCGAAAACAGTAACAAGAGTCACCCCTATGGGTTAATCATAGGGCATCTCATGAGGCCCTGCATGTTATCTAGCCTCATCCCATGAGGCCGCACCAGTTTCACAACCTCATCCAACGAGGTTCTCTGCAAGTTGGGGTTACAGGTCCGTGAAGGTGCGACAACCAGATTGTAGTGGTAGGTGTACTTGTCTGGAGAAGATTGGCATCGCACCAACAAAGGCTAGACAATCCAAGGAAGACAGATCTTTAGGATATTTTTGGGGCATCATTACCATGTTTATTGTTGATTCTTGTTAGTAGATATCGTAGTTTATTTGTAGCTGGTAGACCTGTGTGCTAGGAGGGTTTTGGAGTAGTTGTTACAACCAATAGGGATATTTGTATTTGTTGTGATTTGGATTTCCACACCATAATAAGATGCCATGGTTATCTTCTATATCCCATGTGTAATGAGTGCATATGATGTATGTGACAATATTCTTATCGTGATGATATATGCAAATTGTTTGTAAGGAATTTCCAACAAAGTGTTCAATAAAATCCTAGAAAGAAAAACAAAAATTTTGGGTAACAAATATATTTTTCCCATCTATGCTAGTTGGGAACATTACAATGGTATCAAAGATAGTTATTTTACCAACATGTGACTACATCACTTCCTAGGAGAAAAGGGTGTGGACAACAACAGTTACCGAAAAAAGACCAAACATAATTAGAGCCAGAAGGAGGAAGGGGGGACCATGGTGAGGACAGAACCTCACATATGTTGGCATCCATAGCTGAGGGACAAAAACAAATGGCCACTGAGAAACAATAGTTTAATCAATACCTAACACAGTTCCTTACTAACACCCAAGAAAATGAAAACCATGGGGGCTCCAATGGGAACCAATTAGATGGAATCCAAAGAGGATGGGGAGCTTATGCGGAAGGAAGAAATAACCATAACTTGACTCAGGGCAGGATCTTAAATATCCCTAGGCCTCTAATACAACAATTCTTGACAGGGCAGCCTAAAGGAGCACAAGAGAAACCAGATCAGGAGATTGATGCATGTCACCTCCTCATACAGGGAGTATGAGACATTAGATGAAGATATCCAAGATAAATTGTCCTATCTAGACTTCCACACCCTCAAGCAGAGGAACAAACCTAGGGAGTGGAATAGAGCATCCTAGAATCAACCAAACTTTGACCTCATGCGCAAGGTGGGTTGGTTGACTATCCCATCTTTCAACGGATCTTCCAATAGAACATCTAGAGAATGGGTGAAAAAATTTGACACTTACCTCCAACTTAACCTAATGACTAAGGCATAAGTGATTAAGTATGCCACCCTCCACTTGGAAGGAGAATCTCACGAGTAGTGGTACCATGGGTTGATGACATTGGGGCACGCCAACATCACTTCATATGTAGATTTCACTTAGATCTTGATGGAAATGATTGAAAAGAAGGACTCTGAGATACACTTCAGGAATTTGGCGCAGTTGAAATAGACAAGCACACAAGATGCATACATTATAGATTTTGAAAGGATGGCAGTGATGGTAACATATATTTCTTAGCAACGGTTGGTGATGTTGTTCACGAAGGATCTAGTTGAGCCCCTAAGAGGATGGGTGAAGGAATTTATAACAACCACACTCCAGGATGTCATCAGGAAGACTTGATATATGGAAAACATATCCCCCTAGAAGACATCAACAAAAAAATGTATCCCATATGATAGGTAGGTATCAAAACCTCCCCAAAAGACATGGAAATGGATGGAAAGGTTGGATGAGGAAACTCATAGAGAACTAAGGATGAAGAATATTTTCTATAGTTGCAAGGAGTCGTGGGAACCAGGTCATCGATGTATGAGCAAAGGTAAATTCCATTATATTGAGGTAGTTTCTGACGAGGAGGATGATAGTGATAATGAGGGAATTGGACAGGGTAGTAGTGATCCATCACACCTCAATGCTACAGAACAGGATCCACTATAGGATAGAACCAAGGGAGTGACCATTTCCACACTTTCAGGAGTCCCTAAATATTACACCTTTATGTTTAGAGGCATTGTGTTGGGGCAGAGGGTTACAACATTGATTGATGGTGGGGCCACCCACAAATTCATTGATACTGCAATTGTTACTAGGAGACAAATCCCTGAGGAGGACTTTGAGGGATTGAATGTGGTAGTAGAAAATGGGTACAACATGGAATGTACTCATAGGATCAGGGGATTGGAAGTAACATGGGGAAACTAAAGTTGACCAATGACTTATATGTTGTAGATTTAGCATATACTCATGTGGTTTTAGGAGTTCAATGGTTGTACTCATTGAGAGATATCTGCATGAACTATTGGGACATGAGGATGGAGTTCCGGGACAAGGGTGGGAAACGAGTCATCCTAAGAGGTATGTCAATAGGTTATCCTGGGATAGTGTCTAACCAACGCATGAAGGCCATTTCTAGACACGGGGACACCACTCACGTAGCAAAGTGCTTGATCACCATCGAGAAGCCATCACAAGATCGCCAACATTACCATGCAGATATCCAAGCATTGTTTGGAAAGCATGAAAGAGTATTTGAACCATTGTCAACAAGGAGACAACCCGATAGGGTATTTGAGCATGTCATTGAGCTATAAGAGGGGTCAAAGCCTATGATCACCACACACTACAGGCATCCAAAGAGGTTCAAGGAAGAAATAAAGAAGACTATAAAGGAGTTGTTGGAGATGGGACATATCATGCCTAGTTCTAGTCCATTCGCTTCCTCATTTGTACTGGTGAAGAAGAAGGATGGCACTATGAGGATGTGCATAGGTTACAGGGCACTGAACAAGAAGACCATTAAAAAAAAATACCCAATACCCATAATTCATGAGATGATAGACGAGATGCATGGGGCAGTGTACTTCTCAAAGGTTGATCTATGATCAGGGTACCACAAGATTTGGATCAGAGAGGATGATATCCATAAAACAATATTTAGGTGTCACTATGGGCACTATGAGTTTCTATTCATGTCCTTTAGGTTAACTAACACACCAGTTAACTTTCAGTCATGCATGAACCATATCTTCAACAAATAGTTGAGACAATTATTATTGGTGTTCTTTGACAATCTTCTAATATATAACAAGATGTGGGAGGAACATCTGAAGCACGTGGATGAGATTCTCACCATTATGGAGGAACATTCGCTTTTTTCCAAGGAGGAAAAGTGTGAGTTTGGGTTGACAGAGATCCTCTATCTGGGGAACGTGATTGATGTTGAGGGAGTAAAGGTGCATCAGGGAAAGATCCAAACCATATTAGATTGGCCCACCCCTAGATCACTCACTGATCTGTGAGGATTCGTTTGGATATGTAGCTATTATAGGCGCTTTGTGAAAGGATTTTCACAATTGGTTGCGCCATTAACATACCTCTCCAAGAAGGGGGCGTTCTGATGGTCCAAGGATGCACATGTAGCATTCGATAGAATGAAGAGGGTGATGAGCACTTTCCCAGTATTAGCACTCTCGTATTTCACGCAGCGTATTTTCATGGTGTGTGACACATCCATTGAGGGGATATGAGCAACATTGATGCATAACCGACCCACGATAGCTTTCGAGAGAATAAAACTAAGAGAGTCAGAGAAGATCTATATGATCTATGACAAGGAGATGTTGGCCACCATGCATGCATTGGCCAAGTTCAGACAATACTTGGTAGGAGGACGCTTTGTGGTTAGGACTAACCACAACAGCTTGAGATATTTCTTAGAGCGGTGGGATCTGAATGAGAGATAGAAAAATGGGTGAGTAAGGTGCAAGCATATGATTTTGACATTGAGTATGTAAAGGGGAAGAAGAACATAGTTGTTAATGCATTTTCTAGGAGACTTGCAGCCTTCTCCATGACATATATCTCAACAAACTGGAAGTCCACCCTTTTGGTGGAATACTCCAAGAATACCTTCATCTGTGAGTTGATGGAGGGAATAATTCAAGATGACATGTGCAAGGTAGTGGAGGGCATAATCTACTACAAAGACAGGATCTATCTTGTCCTTGAGTCCAAACTCAAGGATAATATTTTGAGGGTAGCACATCATGCACCACTAGCAGGGCACCATGGGTATCTAAAGACCTACAGGCGGGTGAGGGAGATATTCTCCTGGAAGGGTCTCAAGGAGAATTTACTTTGTCATGTGAGGGAGTGCATGACTTACCAGCAAAACAAGTCAGAATTTACACATCCTGTAGGACTACTTCAGCCATTGTCGATCCCATAACAGAAGTAGGATAGAATTTCCATGGACTTCATTGTAGGGCTACCAAAGGTACAATGCAGGGGATGTATCTATGTGGTAGTGGACATATTGACTAAATCTGCACACTTCTTTTCCATTCCTTCAGAGTACAACGCATCTCGGGTAGAAGATCTATTCTTCAGGGAGGTTTTCAGACTGCATGATATTAGAGGAACATAGTCAGTGACTAGGATAGCATTTTTCTCAACGTGTTTTGGCAGGATTTGTTCAGTTTATTTGGGGAAGGTTTTATACCTAATACTAGATACCACCCCTAGATAGACGGGCATACCGAGATAGTAAACAAATGGATTGAGGGGTACCTAAGGAACTATGTGTCAGGGAAACATTGGGAATGTATGAAGTGGTTGCATCTCGGGGAGAATTGTTACAATACCATTCATCACATGTCCATTAGGATGAGCCCATTTAAGGAATCATATGGCTATGATGCCCCATCCTTTGTGGATTTGGAGTTTGGGGAGAGAAGAACTCCCAAGGCCAAATATTGGTTGTAGGAAATCGAGGACATCTTGAGAGTCTTGAAGGAGAATTTGTAGGCCGCTCAGAATCAACAAAATATGCATGCATATAGGCATAGGTTGGAATGCACCTTTGAGGTTGGGGACCTATTATTTCTCAGGTTGCAGCCTTATAGACAATCGCCACTGAAAAAGAGTGGTGCAGACAAGTTGAATCCTCTCTTTTATGGACCCTACAGAGTGATCAGGAGAGTTGGGGAGGTAGCATACGAGTTGGAGCTTCCATATGGTAGTAGGATCCACAACACATTCCATGTATCCTGCCTCAAGAAGGCCTTGGGACAACAACTTATCGCTTTAGTATATCTTCCTCCACTGGACAAGGAACGATAGTTGGTTCTGGCTTCCGAGAGGATTGTTGATGTCAGGGAGCATAGGTTGAGAAGAAGATTCATTTGAGAGTAATTGGTCGTATGGAGATGATTTCCTATAGAGAATGCTACTTGGGAAGGAGATCATTTCTTGCAACACCCTAATCTAGAGTTGCTTGAGAACAATCAATCTTGGGAAGGGAGGACTGTAATGTCCCCTTCCAATTGATTTTGACAGAGGATGACTTAATAGCCTATACGACTCCTATAGGATATAGTCAACAAGGACAAGGGAGTCAAGGAGGTTCATTTGGTGTCACCAATTCAAAAGAATGACAAATCCTAAAGTGACATTAAATATAAATAAATAATTATATTTAAATGAAAATGGAGGGAAAATAAAGTGAGGGTTTGATTTGGTCAAAAAAAGGGGAAAGATATAGAAGGCCTGGAGGAAGGATAAATAGACGGCTAACCCCTCTCTTTGGTATTATGATTTGATCTCTCATTTTGGAGTGCTCTTGGAGCCGTTTTTTTCGGTAGGGTTTAGCAAAAAATTTCGACCATTGCAATTTTGTTTCAATGGTGCAATATCCACTCTAGATAAACAAGGAGGAGGATCCATACAAGGTATTCATTGGAGTCTCAGTGATCTAAAAATGAAGAAGACTTGAAAAACTTGAAAACTTATCGCAAGTGAATGTTATGTGTTTAAAGCAAAAGGATCAGTTTGCAACACATAAATTAAAGGATTACTTATGCAAATTACACACAGACAGTAGCATAATCATTGAACATAAACACATAAGCACAACAATTGATAAAGGAGTTCACCCCTCTTATGGGCTGCATCTCCTGGTCCAGCTTCCAATGGATCATTATTATTAATTTCTCAAAAATGCTCAAAAAAATGTCTTACAATGCTCAAACTGACAAACCGACTGCTCCAATGGCTTTAGAGCATTCCAAAACCCCTGTCTAGGCTCTTTCGGCACCTCAATCGGTCGAAAAATGAAGAAGTTATGCCTCTTGGAAGTCCCCTCTTCAAGCTTGTTGTCTCTGCATCTACAGAACACACCCTTCTTGAATTAACCTAGCTCACATGCATTTTAAAGCGTAAAAACCTAGCACCGAGTGCAACCGTGCCAATGGTGAAAACCGTAGAACGGTTAAGGGTGCGCTAGCCCCTAACCGCCTAGGCACCTGGGCATATGGCGCATAGGATTGCACGCTTGGGTAAAAAGTGGTTAACGGTTGAACCGCTCCAACTGTGCTAACTCCTCCGCTCCGGTCGTGGGCATATGGTGCATAGCATAGAACCACGGGTCTTGGTTTTAAAACCCCGCGCACCAATAGTCGGCTATACGATATGGGTTACGGTCATGTGTTCAATCAAACGACCGCGGGCCGAGGCTAAGCCCCGGCCCGACCCCACGCCCAATATACAAACATGTAAACTTAAATACATTCAAACATATACATTGAACAAGAACCAACTCATGGTCCAATGGTCGGGTGGTCGTGCGAAGGCGTTGTGCTTTGTGGGAGGTCCAGGGGTCGAACCCCGCGGACTCCACCATAGCTTTTACACATCAATCATAAACCAACCAACGAGGGACACGTGGCGCCCATGGATTGGGCCACATGTCCTCATACCATTTGCCACCAAACGGACAAGTGTCAACTCCCGATTCATAAACAGTCATCCAATCAACATCTGCCATGTCACCATTGTACGGTCGTACGGTCCTGCCATGTCAGACCGTACGGACTGGTAAAGTCAACATCAAATTTTTTGCTTGTTTGGCTTGACGAACAGATCGTGATATCTTCTCCATACGGAGTCCGTTTGACAAAGTAAATATATCACTGGAATCAAGAAGACGAGACGGACGCAATGGAACTATTTTCGTCACATTCTGAGCACTTTGAAATTTGAGCAAAATTTGATCCCCTGATCACACCTCCCCATTAGGAAGCTTTTGGACCTCCAAAAGACCATCTCAGTCTATGTGAAGATGAGGGTAAATTTCCCTCACCCTTCCAACCCCAATCCACTTGGCCTTGATTGGATTCATCCCTTTAAGACCAACTCGCAAATACTCCACATTTCCTCGTTTCGAAGTTCGCATCCTTCTGTCAAGGATGGTGTATTCCTGCAGTTTTGTTAGATACTCTGGAGAAAAATCATCTATGGAAGGAATATGAACATGCTCTCCTTGATCATCAATCAATGGAGGCTCATACAACTTCAA
>SNQJ01S0029661.1:144766-157835 GCA_010110895.2 Picea sitchensis | reverse complement strand
ATTTACAAGAAGATACATGAACTTAACACATAAGTTTATCTTGCATATTTTAACACATGAAGCAAGGTCCTGTAAAGTTTATTTTAATGAAGTAGAGGGTGCTTGCATAGCATAACAAGTCAGCCTTCTATTTTCAGATCATTATCACTCAAAGCTCAAGTTACCAAGCATGATAGCCTCCCAAGTACGTAGGTATCAGGCCTCATCCAATTTTACAGAACTCTCTCTATTGCTTGTGTATTGGAAAAATAAACCTCCCTCTCATTGCCTTTAATGTGTCTGTTTGATAGCACCCATGACTCCCATGGTTAGAATTGAACCTAATGGCTCGCACGCCCTCCTCTCCCACGACGATGCCATAAGAGATTTACAGGCACGTGACTGGGACATTTTCATCTGAAATTTTGAGGGTTATAACCTGGTAGTTTCACAAGCATTCTCTCAATCATTTGATGGCTCTAGAGAAAGAATTGGGGATTTGCAACTAAAAGTAACCGAGGATTCTATAGCACGAGCTACATGACTGTCACATGATGGATAAAGATGGTTCAAAAACGAAAAATTAGAAGGTGTTCCTTGGAGCCTATTCATGGTATCTAAGAAATCGACATGATGCCCTAAAGGTACACCCATTGCTCTCTTAAAACCACGATGGCATGACCTGCTTCTAATTCTTAAATAGTTCATAACTTTTGAGGGTAGGTATGGCTTAGTGCTTTTGTATCACATCCACCTGTTGATGATTTTCCTAGGGTTCAAGCTAAATATGTATTTCTATCTATTTTTGAGCCCGCATAAAATGTCTAAGCGTTATCAGAAACAAAGTTTAAACCCTCTGTCTAGCCTTTTCCACCATGGGCTTATTCAAATTTTGTTGTTATCGCATCTAGCTCATATTGGGGATACTTGGGAAGATTTCCCATTTAGAAACAATTTCACCCTACCCGAGAACACAATAGAATCGCCTCTCCTTTCCAATACGAACCCCAATCCCTGTAACCCTACCACCGAAATCCAAAGTGTTGACCCACATGGAGACCATGCATCCACTGAACCAAACTTTGTTGCTCTGCAAAAACCTTTGGGCGAAAAGCCACGATATAAATTCGTGCCCAGAAAATCCTTAGAGGAGGTAATATATGTATTAAAGGAGAGTATTTCATATGATCCTACCGTTGAGCCGACTCAAGGTTTTATTAATAAATCAACTGTTAGAAAAAATTGCAAAAATAAGAAACAAGGTAACTCGGATTTGAGTTTTGTAAAAAAGAGACTAGGTAGGTTAATATCCAGGCGTCTGAGAAATCGACAACAAGATCATTTGAGCTTGATCTCGGTGATTGAGGTCGATGATCACTTGATCAATGATGAGATCAATTAATTTCTTTCTCGATAAGATGTGGATAACCAGTGTCTCGGAAATGAAACCGGTAGTGAAGCTATACAATACAATTTTGTTTCTGAACTACATCTGTTCCTAAAAAATCAAGAAGGCTTCGCTGGTATAAGCCATGATTTGAAGAAGGCTACAGAAAAAAAACCAAAGCACCCATTACATAGTACACTCAACCTCTGCCTTCCATAACACCTGTACATTATGATAATTGTCTTGACTGGGTTTAACGTTACTACAAAGATATACCATATCTCCAAACATATTTAAAACATATGGCAGCTCGAAATTCCCTGCTTGAAAGGTAAAATCAAGAATTGAAGGCATGTGTTCAATCCAACGCAGATCGGGAAAGTAAAAGGTTCAAACACAATGGTAATGTGATTATCAAGAATGCAACAAATTTCAACGCTATCATTAACTCGGAATTATCAGAGCCTTCATTGTCTAATCTCTAAACGATAAAGAATTGTTTTGATTCTCTTTGATATGATTCTGTTGAAAAAAATAGATAGTTAGATTTTGTTGTTAAATTAAGACTAGCTACAAAATCTCACGATTCTGTAGCCATTCTATTTCTAAATATTAGTTTGTATTGTTATCAAAATTGAATTTCGTTTTGTCATTTTTCAGGAAAATAACAGTTATGATGCTATTCACAAGAATAAGTAATCATGGATCATGCACTACATAGTTTAGTAATTTCTCTTTTTGTTTGATAAAACTATGTCATTTATGTAATTAATTTTGATAAACAAACTCCTACATGAGTGTTTCTTTGTTATCCTATTTTTGTAAAGCAATCTAATTTTCTGGGATTACCCTCTATCTTGCATGATAAGAGGTTGTTAATACAAGACAAGTTTAAATAGTGATTGTGGTTTAGTGTTAAGCACAACTCTTTGCTGGACTACAATATGGACATGTGATTTTGGGAATTGATATGGGAAAGCAATTCACCATTGGATTTAGACCTGTGTGATGCTTATTCCATTGTGTTCTCCTATTACTTATGTATTATGAGATACTATTATGGTTGATTTAGCTTTAGCCTTGTCATTATATGGTGTTTCATATTGTTAAATATTTAGATGTTGTCCATAATTTGTTGTTCCATTTTGTATGTGTGATCAATCGATTATTTAATTATTATTGAGTTTATTTCAGATGTTAAATGATTGACAATATCAATACTCATAATTGAGTGTTTCTTCGTTCTTAGATATTGATTATCTTAAGATCACGAGATTCTTTTAATTAGTTATCTTCCTGATGTTATTAATTTACTCCAAATATTAAACACTTCTTTGAATTTATTCTGGAAGTACTAGTATTGATTTGTTATAGGTTTCCCTTAAAAGAAGGACAAGTAAGAGCTCAAACAACAAAGAGGGATAGACTCAGTTTCACTGATCAACAACAGGTTAGTGTGTGTGTTATTTTATTAAATTGTTTATTAATGAAACAATGATTGCATTAATTATCTTTGATTGTTTCTGTATCATTGTTTCAATTGTATTTGCTTAGTATTTATTAGTTTAAAATCTTTAAAACATTCGAAAAACAAAAAGATTTATGTTCTTTCTTTATCTTAGTCAAAAACACTATTATGAACATTCATTTCGCAAGATTTCAAGTAAACCTTGCAAATTACACATAGATTGTTTATAATCACTTGTATATTCACGTTTATATTTGAATACTTGTAACTAGTACATATATTGTTAGAATCATAGATGTAGATTAGTTTATTTCTTTTATTGTTTTAGGACCTTAGTTGGCTAATAGAGCCATTAAATCCCTTCGGGTCAGATCATACCAAATGGCTTGGGTTAATTAGACAACCTTGGTCCGGATCTAACCTTCCAGTTGACGGTGTGTCAGCTACGCCCGTCAACAAATGACACTAGAAGGAGGGCCTGCGATTAATTTATGACACATGGAGGTCGCAAGACCCCTACAAACAACCGTTCTTCTGTCATAACACGTAGTCGCTCCAAGAAAAACGTTACACTTGAAACAACTACTACCTCAAGCGATAACCTTGATATTCCTGTTGAACCAGTGACACCACTCCCTCAATGGATTGACGTCCAAGAAATTGTCCACAAGTCACTCATAAGAACTCAAAGTGCCTTATCCCGTATTAGACAACCTCGTAGACAACTCAATCAACCCCTTGATTTTATAAATATTCAAGAACAAATTCAAGGCACTGGTCTTCCTAGAAACACTGTAGGGACTGATAATATTACCAATCCTGTTGAATAACTTATCCTAGGTGCTGAAGGATATGGTATTCCATCGTCCCCACCTGGTTCTTCCCCACCTTCTTCGAGAGGTGAATCCTTAGACGAAGGAAATTCTTCATCTGAACCATCTCCACATTCGACTCCACCAACTCCCATGGAAAACCAAAATAATCCTGCAAGACCTTGGCTCAATAAAGATGTCGTGGTTGTGCCTGAACCCCAACACCCACTGCCTAAACATCTGGAGAAATGGATGCCCAAATTTGATCCGGATTTGAAGGAATCAATTGAGGATCACATCAAGAAATTTATGATATCCGTTAGACTCCAGAGTGTCGAACAAGAAGATGTTGTGTGCATATTATTTCCTTACACTTTTGAGGGGAATGCCTCAACCTAATATTTTTCCCAACAACCTCAGACCATCGTCTCTTGGGACAAGTTTGAAACTTGTTTTCTAGAAAAAAATGGAGATGATAAATATCCAGAAATCTTGGTAATGGAACTCTCTAACTTAAAGATGAACCCTAAAGAAAAAGTGAAAGACTTTAACCAGAGATTCTTAACACTAAAAAACAAAATCCTTGTAGATTCGATGCCTTCAGAAAACCTAATTGTTGCATATTATACGAAGGCCTTGCATAACAACATAGCCATATTGGTGAAAAGGTCCAAAAAGAGCATGTTGTTAGAAGCTTGAGGAGACAAGTCAAATTGAGAAAGATATATTGAGCTTAAAATATAATCTGAGTAGTGAAGATGAAACAACTTCATCTTCTAAGAAGAAAATAGAAATTCTCACTAGGCCTCCTCAACCTAAAAATCAACAAGTAACATTAGACTTGGAGAGCTTGCGGAAAGCTTTCCAGAAATTGTCCAATCAGGTCGTTGACTTGAAAAGATCCGCAGAGGAGGAATATACAAGTAAAGGAGGTTTCAAACCTTCTTTTAGAAAATCTTTCCCTTCAAACCAACCAAACCCGACCACAGAAGGTCTAAATTCTGAAAGTTTACAATATGCTTTGCAAATGATATTGGAAGTGTGTGAAAATTATGTTTATGTTCCTCCTGAAAATTCTGATGATACAGTTGAGGAAGAGGTACCAGAAGAGGAAGACTCATCTCCTCTCATTTTTGGGCACTTGTCGAACAATATTTTTCAAGCAAATTTTGAAACTGTTCACCCCTACAACACTAGAAGTAAAATACAAAACAAATCTCCACCCGAAACAAGTAAAAATGTGTTTTCAAAACAGTCAAAACAAACTGAAACTAGACAAAACCTAGCTGCTCCAGTTTTAGAGTATTATTTAATTGAAGATCTGAAAAAATTAAGGGCAAATATTTATGTTTTTGAATTGTTAAAATTTCCTCTTATTTTGCAGAAAATGCTTCAAAGCATTGTTGAAAATAGTAAAAATAATGATGTTAGCAACAAAAAATCAGCATAAATTGACTTAAACACAACTAAAAATGTCCCAAGTAAAAAGACATTTGAAAATCAAGACAAAAGGGACTTATCATAAAAAATTGTAGGAAACTTAGATAAAACTGTTTTAGGAACAATAATAAAAAATTAGCAGAATTTTGTTGTTTCCACACGAAAAAATGTGCCCCCTTTTTTATTGACTTTTGAAATTTTTAATAGGAATGTACATAACTGTATGGTTGACTCTGGTGCATCATCAAATGTGATGCCTCTGTCTGTATACCAGAAAATTAATGCAGAAGTAAAACCTTCTGATTTAAAAATCATTCAGCTAGATCGAACGAATTTCAAAGTCATCGGTGAACTAAAAAATGTGTTGATTAGATTATCGTCCAATCTCAAAGTTCATCAAGTAATCAATATTATTGTTGTTGACATTCCTGAAGTTTATGGTATGTTTTTAAGCAGAGATTGGTCAGAACAGCTACATGGTTATTTTCCTACAGACTGGTCTCATTTGTGGCTTCCTGAAAATGGACATCCCAACAAGATCAGAATAAATAGAGAACGTTACCTTAAACATATCGTGATAGATTTGAATGACCCAAATGACCCTTTCGTTACCACCACAGATTCAATTGAAACGCAGGGAATGGATACCTTTTTCGGTAACTTCATGATTGAAATTTCCTCTATCACTGATCCAAAACAACAATCTGAAGTAACAGTCTATACTTAGGCACCAATTTCACCAAATATGCCAAATATTGCTAATGATGCACAAATCTGGTCCCTATATTTTGATGGATCCAAATCCCGAGAAAGGGTAGGCGTTGGTTGTGTGCTCATCGACCCTATAGGTAATAAAACATTTATTTCTTATCGATTAGAGTTTGAATGTACTAACAACACAACAAAGTACGGATCACTTATGCAGGGACTTAGGAAAGCACTAGACATGGATGTGCAAAATTTGGTAGTATTTGGTGATTCATAAATAATAGTCAAACAGGTAAGAAATGAAATACATTGTTTGTCACCGCATATGAAGAATTACCAAACCGAGGTATGGGGTTTAATGCACAAATTTCTAGCATTTAATATAAATTCTATTCCTAGGATGAGTAATTCAGAAGTTGATTTACTAGCCAATGTTGCTTCTAAATTGTTTCCCGTTGAAGGTCTCTCTCCTAACGCGTTTTCGATCGAATTGTTATTCAGGCCATCAATTTTGGACAACATCACAAATTGGAGACACCTTCTAGGATGCAGTTATTGATGAAGGCACTCATGACTAGCATCTCCGAGATTTCACAGTAATATCCGATCCTCGATCTCCAGAATCATCATCCGAGCTAGTAAACTCTATCCCCAAATCTGTTGTGAGATTAGAGAAATTTTATGACTTACATGACAAGTTTACATGGGTAGTCAATTGAAAAACTAACAATTCCTCTTTTCTCTATGAAACCATAAATTTAGGAACACCATATAACCCTCAAAATATTAATCTGGGAAAGGGATGTTCTGAACAGGAAAGGTTCGCTTTTATAAAATTATTTAAAGAATATAAATATGTATTTGCTTGGATGTACGACGATCTAAAAAATTTTGACCCAAACATCATACAACACTTAATCCCTATGAAGCCCCAGACTCAGCCTTTCCAACAAAAATTGAGGAAAATGCATCCTAAATTGGAACCTAACGTGAAAAAGGAACTGAATAAATTTCTTACTGCAAAGATAATTTTTCCAGTTAGGCATACTCAATGGGTATCTAACTTAGTCCCTGTAAGGAAGAAAAGTGGTGAAATTCAACTTTGTGTCGATTTTCAAAATTTAAACCGAGCATCTCATAAAGACAACTATCATGTTCCTTCAATGGAACAAATCCTACAACAAGTATATGGTTCCGAAAGACTATCTTTATTAGATGGTTTTTCAGGATACAACCAGTTCCTGATGTCTCCTTCAGACCAGCTTAAAACCTCCTTTCATACCCCGTGAGACACTTATGCCTACAAGAAAATGCCTTTTTGACTGATAAATGTTGGCGCCACTTTTCAGAGAGCAATGGATATTGCTTTCCATGGCCTCATGAACTAGTTAGTTGTGGTCTATCTTGACGATGTCACTGTCTTTTCAAAAAATAATAAATATCACTTGTCTCACCTTAGGGATGTCTTAGAATGATGCTGCAAGTTAGGCATATCTCTCAATCCCAAAAAAATAGTCTTTGTAGTAGAACAAGGGAAACTGATTAGGCTTATAGTGTCTAAATATGGAATGATAATCGACCCTGAAAGAACCCAAGCCATTGCCAAACTTCCTCCTCCTTCTTCCAAAAAGGCCATGCAATCCTTTTTGGGAAAAATTAATTTTTTCAGACGATTTGTCCCAAGTTTCTTTGAAATGGTTAGACCTCTACAAAATCTAATTAAAAAAGATGTTTTATACAGATGGGGACCACAAGAAAGTCAGGTTTTCGATTCAATTAGAAAAACAATAATAAAAGCACCTTCCCTGATGAGCCCTGATTTTTCTCAAGATTTCACTTTGTATACTTTTGCATCTGATAGATCCTATGATGTTGTGCTTACACAGAAAAATGTTGAAAGCAATGAGATACTCATTGCCTTCATGAGCTCTGCTTAAGGAGAAGAACTTAATTACCTCATGGTAGATCAACATGCATATGCTTTTTTTAAAGCAATCAAACACTTTAGGTCTTACCTGTTGAAATCCAAGACCAAAGTTGTTGTTCCTTACCCCGCTGTAAGAAATCTGCTAGTACAAAAAGAGTTGGGTGAGAAAAGGGAATATTGGATGACATCGCTTCAAGAATATGATCTTGAAATAACCCCTGCCCAAATTGTTAGAGGTCAAGGTCTGTGTAAATTAGTGGTTGATTCAGTTGAGAAATATTAAAGTCAAACAAATTCATCAACTATAAATCAACATGATGAAAAACAGATCAGTTGTGCGAAAACGGTTTCCAATTCTTGGTATGATAATATCAGATTTTATTTACTGCATGGATCTACTCCTCACAATCTTGACCCCAAAAACAAAAGACCACTCATGCTTAAATCTTCATCTTTCCAATTAATCAATGATATATTATTTCGAAAGAACTTTGACAGTGTTTTTCTGCGTTGTTTAGAAAAAGAGGAGTCTGAAAAAGTGTTGGCTGAACTTTATTCCGGTGATGCCAGTGGTCATTTTGGTGGAGGTACCACTACCCACAAAGTGCTAAGGGTTGGATACTATTGACATACCTTGTTTAAATATGCCCATACGCTATCCCGCAAGTGTATAATATGTCAAAAGGCTACAAAACGGGTGAAAAAGGCAGCTTTTCCTTTGCAACATGTTATTGTAGATGCATCTTTCCAACAATGGGGCCTGGACATTATATGACCAATCAATCCCCCTTCCTTGCAGCAACACAAGTACATTCTCAAAGAAATAGACTATTTTACAAGATGGTCTGAAGCTTTACCTTTAAAAGTGGTCAACACCAATCATGTAGTGTCTTTTCTGAACTCCCATATTATCACTCGATTCAGAATTCCTAAATGTCTGGTTTTTGACCCACATGGAGACGATGCGTCCACTGAACTAAACTCAGTTTCTATGCAAAATCCTTTGGGCGAAAATCCACGATATAAAATCTTGCCAAGAAAATCGTTAGAGGAGGTAATATATGTATTTAAGGAGAGGATTTCTCTTGCTCCTACTATTGATCCGACTCAGCGTTTTATTAATAAATCAACTGTTAGAAAAAATCGCAAAAAGAAGAAATAGGGTAAATCGGATTTGAGTTTTGTAAACAAGAGACTAGGAAGGATAATATCCAGTAGTCTGAGAAATCGACAGTAAGATCATATGAGCTCGATCTCAGTAATTGAGGTCGATGATCACTTGATCGATGATGAGATCAATGAATTTATTTCCCAAGAAGATGTGGATAACCCGTGTCTCGTAAATGAAACTGGTAGTGAAGCTATATAATACGATTTTGTTTCTGAACTACCTTCATTCCTAAAAAATAAAGAAGGCTTCGCTGGTATAAGCCACGATTTGAAGCAGGCTACAGAAAAAAACCAAAGCACCCATTATAGAGTACATTCAACCTCTGCCTGCCATAACACCTGTACACTGTGATAATTGTCTTGACTGGGTTGAACGTTACTACAGAGATATACCATATCTCCAAACACAGTTAAAACATATGGCAACTCGAAACTCCCTGCTTGAAAGGGAAAATCAATAATTGAAGGCATGCATTCAATCCAACGCAGATCGAGCAAGTAAAAGGTTCAAACACACCGGTAATGTGATTATCAAGAACAGAACAAATTTCAACACCATCATTAACTCAAAATTATCAGACCCTTCATTGTCTAATCTCTAAATGGTAAAGAATTGTTTTGATTCTATTTGATTTGAATCTGTAAAGAATTGTTTGGATTCTCTTTGATTTGATTCTGTTAAAAAAATTAGATAGTTATATTTAGTTAGATTTTGTTGTTAAATTAAGACTAGCTACAAAATCTCACGATTCTGTAGCCAGTCTATTTCTAAATATTAGTTTGTATTGTTATCAAAATTCAATTTCGTTTTGTCATTTTTCAGGAAAATAACAATTATGATGTTATTCACAAGAAGAAGTAATCATGGATCATGCGCTGCATCCTAATACAACATTTTCACTTCATCACTTTTACTCAAGTACATTATCTTCATCTCTTTTACTCAAGTACATTATCTTCTAGTTAAGGGATTTTAAGATTAACGAGTCTCGAAAATTTTGACAAAAAATAAGTGTACAATTAGGTTAAATTATTTTGGAAATAAACATACATACCTATATATATTTAGGTTTAACTATTTTGGAAGTAAACATACATAGCTATATACATTTATGTTGAGGGATTTTAAGATTTACTAGTCTTGAAAATTTTGAAAAAATAAGTGTACAATTAGATTAAATTATTTTGAAAGTAAGCATACATACTTATATATATTTAGATTTAATTATTTTAAAAGTAAACATAAATAATTATATACATTTTTGAAAAAATAAATATACATTTTTGAAAAAATAAAAACATTTATGTTGAGAGATTTTAAGAATAACCAGTCTTGAAAATTTTGACAAAAATAAGTGTACAATTATATTAAATTTTTTTGAAAGTAAGCATACATATTTATATATATTTAGGTTTAATTATTTTGGAAGTAAACATACATACTTATATGCATTTATGTTGAAAAAATAAAATGGAAATTAAGTAAAGAAAATCTATCTAAGTTGAATTTGGATGATATCCATGTTTGATTTAGTTTTATTTTAATTAATCTCAACCACTAATTATATGTAGTATCTCTTTGTTTTTTTTTAAGTAAGAAGTATGATATATTAAAACCCTTCTAGAGTCAAAATGGAGTTCCAAGGTACATATATAGTCATGCTGTAATTACTGGACTGCCCCAACAGAGGGGAAACCAGTCCAGTCAGCAGAGTAGTCAGCATAAGTAATATGATAAACTGAGAAGAGGAAAGTCCTAGATAGCCTAGACATCAATTGAAACTAAAACATCTGACAAGATATCAAAAGACAACAAAGGCCTAAACATCTGGAATATAACCTGGCCAGGTGGCGTGGAGGTTCTCGGTCCAGGGTACCTCCTCAACATATGTCACCTCGTCCGTCCATTGCACCTCGACTTTCTCTTTGGTCGCGGTTCCGTCAGCGCCTTTCGTGGTATCCTGTAGCGGTCCCTTTACTGAGTTCACCTCCACAGTCATGGCCTCGTGCCCGTCCTGTTCCAGCCCAAACTCTGTTGAGCGCTGCATCGTGACGTTTCCGCCATCGGTAGCTGCACCGGGTTCCTTCACTGAAGTCGCTCCTGCCGGGTCCGTGTGGAAAGACTTGTGCATGGAGGAGAGAAGCTGAAGAAGGACCACCACCTTTTCATATGTGGTTTGCAAGTGAAATTGAAGGTCCTCCATCCCCTGGCGGAGTTCAAAGACTAAGCCGTAAAGGGTGGCCAGGTTGTCTTTAAGCTGCTCGCCATGGAAGGAGTCAAAGGATGGGTGCCCATTGTTCCCAGGCTTACGCGGAGGAGGAGGCTCACCTCCTAAGTTCCCTAGAGAATCCAAGACTGGTATAGGGGCTGGATTAGCCACAGGTGGGGTGAGAAGGAGACGCGAGGAGGAGCACAGCAGCCGGGGGATGACTGCTAGGCAATTGAACTGCGTAACCGACGAAGCGGGAGGGGGAGTAATGTAAGGCTCGGCTTGGAGGGGAGGGGAGGAGCAGATGGGGGTTGAATCGGGAGGCGAGATCGAAGGCTGACGAGGTCTCCAGGGAGAACCCCTCTGCGGCCTCCCCCGTGGTCGCGGCATATGGTTATGCTTGTAGCTGACCGCAGAGACAAGGTGCACCAAGCAGAGGTAGAAGGCCTTGGGGCAATTAGGAGCTACAGGGTGCCAGAAAATTCTAGCAGGAGCAGGCCATGGCAGCGAAGGGGGGAGCCCTTTGGACCGCAAGCAGAGATGAGGGACTGATACCAGAAGCAAAGCCATGTGAAAACGTGTATTAGGAGAGGAGGACTGCATTAAAGCCCTTTCACGTCGTATTGAGAGCTAGTTAATGCTGGAGGAGGGTGGCGGGCGGTGGCACGAGCCCGTCACATGGCTCCATGCCCCGGTGGCTGGTGCCGACCTCCGTTATGTGCCATGTGTACCTCACTGACACCCCATCCGGGGGTATATGTAGTATCTCTTTAACTACTAAACTAACATAAAATATTAGATAGAATAGAAGCTTAAGCACTCATTTCATTCCCTAGGTATTTTTTTTTAAAGAGTTTAGATGCATTGATTTACTACCATTTTCATGTACTTTAGTTGTTAATTAGTTTGCTTTAACCAAACATGTTGCAAAGTTCAAAAAATATGTACAAAAATGCTTTAAAAAACATTAAATCTATTAAGCAAGGGCATAGGGACATTGCCATCTTGTGGTTCTTGCTAGTTCTAGCCTACAACATTGGACTCTTATTTTCGATTTCTTTGTAGTTTTTTTTTATTGTATCAAAACCAAGTTACTACATAAATTTGACCACATACTCTAGAATTGCAAGGGCTTGGAAAAAAATATATTATTTTTTTTTTTAATTTGATTTTTCTTATTTTGGATTTGGCCAAAATAAGTGGTAGGTGGTGTGGTTTGTTGGTCATTGGTTCTTCAACCACTTCACCTACGCAGAGATGGTCCAACTCAAACCTTCATTTGCCTCTTCCACGAGCTCTAAATGGAGCACCCGATAAGCTCCATACAATCACAAACCTTCCTTTTGTGCCTATACCAACTTTAACACTATGTGTGCTTGGCACAACTCGATTTCCCCCTTTTCAACAACTCTAACACTAGATCCATCCTCCTCCTTGATCACTCTAGGCTAATTCGCCTCAAAGCTTGCTTTTCTTTGGGGAGATTTATGAATAATTTATAGGGAAACTATGAAACAAATGGTGATGCTTTTGGGGAGATTTATGAATAGTTTATAGGGAAACTATGAAACAAATGGTGATGCTTGTGATAAATGGGGATGCTTGTGATAGAAAGGAAGGTTTTGTTATTAAGAATCTAGTTTTGGTTATTATCTTTCCATTCAATATATTAGAGAAATTCAGAGGTAAAAAATGGGTTTCAAAACAAACAAAAAATGCTATCAACATCAATTATCTTTAAAATAATTAGATTTAAGATGATGATATCAACAGAGTAAATAGTTTTGGAGGGAAAATAAAACAATTATTTTTTTAAATCATATTTTCGACTTATCTCCATACAAGTTTAATAAAATTTCAAGTGTAACCACTCGTTGATCCAACAAATACCCACTATGCATACTTTTGATAGATCCATAGTGCGGGTCTATCAAAAGTATGCAATGTGGGTACTCATTGGATGTATGT
>SNQJ01S0029661.1:123348-138616 GCA_010110895.2 Picea sitchensis | reverse complement strand
CATCCCCAAACTTCACATCGATATTAAATAACAAGAGTGACGAGGGTCTCAAAGATGAGTTTTTTCTTATCCCATATCCAAATGTTTCCTAATTTAGAATTGTTTTCAAGTCCATAATAAGCTTCCCACCTTCCATTTATCATTTTCTCAATGCAATAGTTCTAATTGAGCTTGTTATGAATATTAATTCCAAGATATTTGTATGAAGGCACTTCCTCCAAGTTGTTGTTGTCATATATGAAAGTATCACATGTGATCTTTTTGGATTTAATCATCATAACTTTTGTTTTTTCGGTATTAATAGTCATACCCATACTAAAGCAAAAACCCTTGAGGATTCTTATTTTCTTACCGAGATCATAGGGACTTCTCACCATAAGAATAATATCATCGACATAAAGAATAAGAATGATGACTATATTGATGAGAATTGGATTGAGACAACCTGCTTCTTCCAAATAATCTTCTAACTTGTCAGTGTATATGTCAGAAAGGGTAGGGAACACATGATAGCCTTGATTGACTCTTATATTATAGTTAATTTATTCCGACCAATCCTAAGTGTTCCTAAACTTGACAATAATGTTCTCATACAACCTTTCCATCGGATCCCTCAACTCGGAAGGAACTTTTATCTCTTCCAACCTATTTGAAAGGTTCATCCTAGGCACCATGTCCAAAGATTATCTAAATTCAACGAAACAACAAAGGAGAATGGTTTTATTATTGCAACGTTCCTCCACAATGATCCTAAGCATAAAAGGGTGTTCCACAATTGAATGATATCTCCTAAATTTGGCCTAGCATTTAGTTCTTTTTCCATGGCTTTCTAGCCATATGCTAATATTATTTTCCAAAATAATTCCATATAGCTTGGATAAAATGGGGCTAATAATAATGGTCCCATAATTAGAGGGATTTTGCTTATCCCCACTTTTAAAAATAGATGCAATGAAGGTTTACGTTCAAGATTTAGGGAATTGTTGCTTGATTGCTAAATTGAAAAGTTGTTGTATGTGAGGGATGAGGAAAATTCCTCCAATTTTGAAGATTTCATATTGGTAGCCTTCGATGTCCTTAGTTTTCCCATTTTGTGAGCCACTGTGATCCCAAAATCTATGTCTTCGATAGAAAACAACCATACTTTGTAGAAACGTTTGGAATGGTGTCCATGTTGTTAGGGGTTTTGTAAAGATTTTTAAAGTAGGAATTTCAGTCCTTCAAGGGAATCATACCATTTTCTTTAGTTTTACTAGTTACAATTCACCTCTAGATTTCTTAGGATCAAGCACATATAGGTGCAAAAGTTGTTCTTGCTTTCTATTTATAAAGTAAATTTTTCTCTTTTTAAAGAGGGATTTGTAAGTATTTATCTTAGCGGGTTTTAAGGACTCATTAGAAGCATCCCTAATGGATTTCCTATCAATTTTACACATTATCATACCACGGGTTGGTTGTCACCTCGATAGAGAACTTGTTAATGGAAGTAGAAAGGGTTGTCGTAGAGATTTAATTCACTATTTGAATCATTTAAGAAAATATCAGCTTTACTTTTGTCAAAATGCAGGTGCCTTTGGTTATCAAAATTTTGTTTAATGGGGCTTTTGTGCATGGAAAAGTTTAGAGTCAGCGTTAAAGTTAAATTATTAGAGTCGGGTTCATGATTGCTTAAAAGATCAAAATTTACTATTTGGTTGTAAATGAGGATATCGTATGTCACATAATCCAAAACATTGTTGTCCAGCCCATGAATACAAGTCACCTAGGTGGATTTCGACCACTTCATAAATATAAATAATCGGGGTGGATTTGTCATTATTATTATTTTTAAAAATAAAAAAAATATGAACTTCTAAAATATATTTTAAAGTCCTTAAAAAATATTTTTTTTAAACCAATACTCGTGGAGATTAGTGAATGTCTAGAAATTTCCAACAAGCCAGTTAAGACAAGATAGACAAGCAATCATCATATATATATATATAATGATTGGTTGTCCATCTTTTATTTCTTTTAACTTTTATTAAATAATAATAATATAAAACTACACCTTAACTTACCCAAAATTCTTTATAATGACTTAGTCAAAACATTTTACATTTTGGACATTTTTGGGGTATTTTTTCACCAATATGTACAATGTGAGTGTTATTCAAAAATGAAATTTAAGCAACAAAAAATCGTCATCTCACCAATAATTATATAACCCGAGTTTAATGATAGTTGTTTGAAAAATACAAAACATAGAATGTTTAAACTAAGAAATTTTAATATGATATAATATATATTATTTTTTAATTTGCTTTGATGTAAAATATCAGAAAAATAATTTATAAAATATTTTTGAAGTCTAGGTTTTTTCGGATGGTGGAAAAGTCGAACTGTGGAAACCCTAGCTGCTTTCGGGTAGGGTTTCACACTATCTATAGTCATGGTTTTGGTCTCTAGGTGGTCCTGTCATTACTCAGCCAAAAACCAGGCCTTTCTGATAGCGCTCTGACTAATTTCAGTGAGGTATGGATGACGGAGAAGAACTCCTCGATTACTCTATGGATCTAAATGAGGGTCAAAAGATTTTTTCTTTGCCAGCTATAAACCAAACCACCTGTGGTTCTGGATCAGAATCCATGGCTAGAGGAAAGGAGATTTGGGGGACGATAGTTGCAACATCTTGGAGGAAGGGTGGTAGAGAAGAGGTCTCTACCCATGTGCTAGTCCCATATCCTGACCCACAAATTTCTTGGTTCGGGATGGGGTTTGGAAGGAGGCTCGAGAAATCTCTCCCTTGGCTGGAGAATCATAACATTAGAATATTGTTTTGATCTTAGGACTACGTGCTTCAGGAAGGGACTACCTTCTCTCCTATGGATATTTCTACAAGGCTCTTCTCAATCACATGTGGATATTTTAACCAATTTTCCCCCTTAGGTCACCCCCACGACACCCCCCTTGGGAAAAGGAACCCAAATTTTAGTAAGGAGAGCCCTCCCCCCCTCTCGGCTATTATCCATTTTCAAAACCATATTCAGTGTGGGGTGGAAGAGGGATCACCCTTACCCTCTCCAAGTTTTGTAAACTCATTCGTAATAAACGCAACGGGTTCTAATTTAGTAAGTGGGGGAATTTATAATGTGGAATATGGGTCAAAGAAGGTGGCCCAAGATGCAATGAGGGTTGATATTGCAGACAACAAAAGGTAGGAAACGTGAAAAAGGAAGAATAATGGAATAAATTATTATGGGTCGACCATCAAGCTGGTTCTCAGACATGATATAAAAATGCCATAGGTGGAAAATATGGCAACTATTGTGGTGGTCATGAAAGTGCACGGGCGAAAGTTTGGTATTAAGACCATACAGGATTGGGTAGTGATAACGCGGTCAAAATATATTTCCATCTTACCCAAGGTAACAACCCTCTTAAGGGGTTGGATCCTGTTTAAATTTGAACAATAAGAGGATGAAAATGGGGTTCTAAAGAAATCATGGAGCATCGACTCGACTCCCTGCTTCTAAAAAAGTGGTCTCCTCTCTTTGATGCGAGTAAGGAGAGAATGGATGTCCAATAGATTTGGGTTCACTTTCCTGGGCTATCGGAGAAATTATGGACAGAAATCAACTTCAAGGAGCTTGGAAATGCTTTGGGGACCTACATGCACACAGAATCATTTTTGGATCTTCAGGTAAAATGTCAGTATCCATTATTCGTGTTTCTTTGGACATTCGAACAGGTTTAGTAGAAGAAATGGAATTGATTTGGGGGGTAAAAATTTTCACCAAAAGTTGGATTATGAGGGTATCCCATTTCATTGTTGTTGATGCCATAAATATGGGCACATATCCAATCATTTCCCTCTGCCTTTTCGGGGCCATGGAGGAGAAGCTATACCTAAGCAGTGTACGAAAATGGAAACAAAACAAACAGAGCTATATGAAGTAGCCCTTGTAGGGAAACAAGGTAAATCAACTTTAGATTTGGGGGCTCGGGAAGAGGAGAAGGTAACAAAATATCACAAAGCTATGTAATTACAGCCTAAAGAAGCAAGGGATCAATATCTTTCTACAAATCCAGGCTTGGATGCAAACCGCTCCTAAAGTGATCAAGCCACCATCCAAGGTATCACCTCTCGTTTTGGTATGCTTCTCTCCCCCGCTCCTACCATAAATTTTTTAGTGAATTCTTTAGCTCTATTTGGAAAAGATTGGATTGATTCACTTAAAAACATTCATTTCTCTCTTGAGAATTCAATCAACACAAATTCCATCCTTCCTGGCCCCCCAATTACACATTGTATTTCTCCTCAACTACAAGCTACCCCTCCCTTCCCCAAACCCTCCACTACAGACCTAGAATCATCCCTAGACATGAAAGAATAAGGAGTGGTGTATCAATTACGAAATCGGTTGATTCCTGGCCAATGTCGAGTGTATGGATTGGGGAAAAATCCCTTACCAACTCAATAGGGTAAGAGTATGGGATGATAGTCCCATTTATACAAGGTGCAAAATAGGGAATTGGTGGATATGGCGGCTGGAAAACAACTCTCAATTTTTGGGGCACCTAGAGCATAGAACACCCCAGAGGGGGTATCTAAATGAAAATCCTCTCCTACAATTGCAAGGGAGTGGCATGACCCAATAAAAAATATTCCCTTTGCAGGTTGGTGGAGTTGAACCAGCCCAACATCATCTTCCTTCAAGAAACAATGGGGGAGGAAGTAGTTATTATACCATGTTTGGAAGTCATTTTCAAAAACTTGAATTTCTTTGGGTCAAATGCTAGAGGGAGATCTGGGGGTTTGGTGATTGGGTGGTGTTAGCACTAGAAGTCATCTCTGGATTGCGTTGAAGGTAAGCCCAATACCCATCATAATTTCATGTCACGGGTTTATTTTTTAAAGGGGTTAAATGGGCGCAGACTCGAGATAATATCGTTTTAACTCGGGAAGCTGGACTAGTATGCATAATAAATGAGGTATGTAATCAACTTCAGTCAGTAAGTCGGACTTAGGGTGAGTAGGAGGAAGAATTTGGTAATAAAATGTAGAGACATGCTGTGAACATCAGGTCTTCAACAGCCTAAGGAAGAAAAACTGAAAATACAAGATCTTATTAGGTTCCAATTTCAATGAAACTAAAAGAAATCATGACGGTATTACAATCAACATACATCATAACACAATCACAACAATTCATGAGAATCATTCATACATGAAATATCTCAGTATCAGAGGCAAATAAGACGGAGAAAGAAATCTGACTTCGATTCATCCAGAAATCTCAGATCACAATACATAACCAGAGAACTAGAGACTTCACTAAAACTTTACAATACATGAGCTTAGCTCTACCATCAACCCTCAAAAAATATTAAAACTGAGTATTTATACTCAAAGAAATTTTATCCCTTTAGAGGTGCGCTCTGGTCATGGCATTCAAGGCTTGGCATCTACATCTTCTTCTGTCAGGCTGCACTTGCATTCTTTTGTCATATGTAAGATCAGATCGGTATGGGCTTCACAAGAAAATACATGACAAGGAACTTTCGACTGATAGTCTTCCCTCCACGGCTAGATTTTCCATGATTTCCATTTATGTGGTGAAACGAGGTTTCAACCACCTTCCCCATTTTCATTAACTACTTTCATTGGGATCAAGACGAGGACTGACACCCATGATTGTTCCAGGCGAGCTCATAATTCCTTTGAGGCAATTCTGGCATCTCGAGGCCATGTCGATCCTTCTCTGTGACCAACTCCGANACCTTCCCCATTTTCATTAACTACTTTCATTGGGATCAAGACGAGGACTGACACCCATGATTGTTCCAGGCGAGCTCATAATTCCTTTGAGGCAATTCTGGCATCTCGAGGCCATGTCGATCCTTCTCTGTGACCAACTCCGATGCTTCGATCTTTCGCATGGATCCATTCCCTTGCACCACATGACCATGGGTTGTGACCTCACGCTTATCCACATGAAATCTTGGGATTTCTCATTTTGGGAGTTTCTACTCCCCTTGATCTCCAATACTCCGATGCTCGAAATCGCGAAACGACCCATCGAGATCCACGACTAGGTTTACTGTAAAACCAACGGCTGCAATCATTTCTTCAAACGCTTTGGCCACCCACTTCTTGTATGGGTGCATATTCTTCTTTTGGCCCCACTTTCTATATGACCCTGGGCTGTGATCGTGGGCCTTACTCTCAGGCGCGTCACGATTTCACATTTCGCGAGTTCACGTCGTGCTCCATGCTGAAATCTCCAAGTTGTGAAAGAGTGATCCCCAGATCAGATGACACACATCCCTCTGAAAAGGATGACCCATATCGTATCGACGTTTCGGGACTTAGGGCCATCAACACTTCTCACCTCATCTTTCACGAAAATATTTCCTCCACGGTTCAGATCCTATGGCACATGCCCTTCTAAAATGGACGACCAAGATCATTTCAGGACTTCACGTGTTGTGAGTCTTAAATACTCACCCTCCTACTTCCCCGAGTCGCAAAATTGCGAAAAGATGATCTAATGGTCTAGATCTCTCCTTTGATCAACAACTGTGATATTTTCCCGATTTTTCATTTCGCAAGTTTTGATGACTCTGCTCTGTGACCGCTCCATCTCGCGAAACCACGAAATGATAATCTTGCGCCACGATTAAAACTTTTCTCATCCCTTGATCTTGGGCCTTTTCCCTGGCATTAAACTTCAAGAAACTTTCGGATCTCGAATACCCGTGAACCGCTGATCTGATTTGTCTGACGGATCCAACAGCCGAGAGTAAGCCTGTGCTTCATGGATTTTCGCCGACCAGGTATGTGCGTTCCTTTGCACAATCACGCCCCAAATTTGGATAAAAACATTTGTAGGGTTTTTAAGCCCACTTCTTTCGTATTTGGTCACCCAATGACCAACTTCAAAGTAAAACAATCCCCTTGCAAAAATATGTGATAACATTAGGCTCCATGGGGGATAGAGTCCTCCCCACGAGGCTCTAAGATCTCCTTTTGTAGATCCAGTCATCTTCTGTTGGGATATGGAGTCAAGCTCAAAAACACCCTGCTGAAGAATATAAAGCCAACAAGTAAAAACAAAAATAAGCACACATGCTCCAAGGAGCTTATTTATGTACATTCCTAAACTAACAAATTTTTACATAGTGCCAGGTGAAAGAAAATTTCCACCATATCCATTCAAGAAACTTCCTAATTGGAAGCTCCTTCACTCTGTCTGTGATTGATAATAGAGAACGCAACCGTGATAGCATAACGGTTACATTCCTCAACTTTCCTCCTAATGATGAGGTCAGGATAAAGTTGGGTGGTTTCAAAACATGAAGGAAATACAACTCCATGTATAGGACAAGCAGAAAACTCTAGAAAATTTGTTACATGCATCCTTTTCTGCTACATAGCTGCTCACACATGGTTGAATATCTCTGGTAGGCATAGGTGAGTGAAAGGTCGACGCAGGCTGACTGGTCCCAGACGATGGTTGCTCGCAGACAGGATCTGGACAAGAGACAAACTGCCCCTTTTGATTCTCTTCTTCTTCTCCATATCTCTCCCAAGGATCAGATTCATAATCATCATAAACGAGTACCTTGGGAACACTCTTCTCTTCCTCATGCTTCTCAGTGTCTTCTGTAGGTCCAGGATGGTTGATTTCCTCCTAATATTTTATTTAGCGAATAAGGATAAGGCTCTATAGTCTGTTCTTGTAAATCCTACATATCCATCTCAGAATCTGATTCGTAGCTATCATATACATGCTGGTTGCTCCTCTGGTCAGCAAACTGTGATGTGGGGCTTTGTTTCTCTTCATCTGAATAATAATCAAAGCTAGGGACAATAGGCACCTCAGGAGAAGAAATCAAGGCCTCTACAGTTATGAAATATTCATTATCATCCTCAGTAGAGCTGCCAAGGACATCTGCCTCAAGGAATGGAAAATCCTCTGCGCTTTCTTCAGATTCCAACCTTTCTAGTTAGGCAGTGAGAGATTTTACCAGTTCCATAACTTCACCCCAAACATCTTCTTCCTGCTCACAGCCTTCATCATCATAGATTTCATTAGAAACAACCATATCTTGATCATGGCCATCACATTCCTTACAACAATTATGACAGATTAACTCATAGGAATAATACCTTTGACAATGCTTATTAAAATCTGTATGAAATTGCTCCAGGGAGGAGATGCTATCAGGGGTCAAGGATCGATACCACTCACGTGCATCCCCATTCAATGAGAACATGAACATCTTCATTAATACATCATCATGATGTATCTCCCACTGATGCATGAGTTTTTGAAATTCATGGAGATGTCGAGCAGGGTTGTCCTCTTTGCGCTCTCTAAAAATGGGCAAATAATCACCCCATTCATCCACACTAGGGACAACATTGGGAAAACCGGGAACAATAGAAAAATTAAAGGGATCAAACCTTTGAGCCAAGATTTTGTCCGTTTCAAACCCGTGGAGTTGCCGATCAATTCTTTAACCATGGAGTCGCCAGGTGAATGATATGTAGAATAAGTGTGTCTGTTCTTTGTTAACCATAAAAAACCAGATCTGATCATTGTGTTCTCCTAGGGGCTATAGATGTAGCCAGAGGAAGCCACATCGAAACAATGGAGTTGTCAGGTGAAAGTGAAATCTTAAAAGGTTATGATATCTGATCCACCTTCAGAATCATAAGTTCATTGTCGTTCTACCCAGGGAAAATATTCAATTCGTCCTTGACAACAACGACAGAAATGTTAGCACTAGAAGTCACCTCCAGATTGTGTTGAAGGTAAGCCCAGTACCCATCATAATTTTATGTCACGGGTTGATTTTTTAAAGGGGTCAAATGGGTGCAGACTCAAGATAATATCGTTTTAACTCAGGAAGCTAGACTAGTATGCGTAAGCAATGAGGTCTGGAATCAACTTCAGTCAGTAAGTCGGAGTTAGGGTAAGTAGGAAGAAGACTTTGGTAAGAAAATGTAGATACATGCTGTGAACATCAGGTCTTCAGTAGCCTAAGGAAGAAAAACTGAAAACACAAGAAGAAATCATGATGGTATTACAATCAACATCCATCATAACACAATCACAACAATTCATGAGAATCATTCATACATGAACTCTCTCAGTATCAGAGGAAAATAAGACGGAGAAAGAAAGTTGACTTTGATTAATCCAGAAATCTCAGATCACAATACATAACTAGAGAACCAGAGACTTAACTAAAACTTTACAATACGGGAGCTTAGCTCTACCATCGACCCTAAAAAAATATTAAAACTAAGTATTTATACTCGAAGAAACTTTCTCCCTTTAGAGGCACGCTCTGGTCATGTCATTCAAAGCTTGGTGTCTACATATTATTTTGTCAAGGTGCACTTGCATTCTTTTGTCAGACGCAAGATCAGATCGATAAGGGCTTCACAAGAAAATCCATGACAAGGAAATTTCGGCTGACAGTCTGCCCTCCACAGCTAGATTTTCCATGCTTTCCATTTATGTGGTGAAATGAGGTTTCAACCACCTTCCCCATTTTCATTAACTACTTTCATTGGGATCAGGATGAGGCATGATACCCATGACTATTCCAGGCGAGCTCATAATTCCTTTGAGGCAATTCTGGCGTCTCGAGGCCATGTCGATCCTTCTTTGTGACCAACTCAGTCACTTGAATATTTCATGTGGATCCATTCCCTTGCCCCACATGACCATGAGCTATGAACTCGCACTTATCCACAATAAATCTCGGGATTTCGCATTTCGGGAGTTTCTACTCCCCTTGATCTCCAATACTCTGATGCTCGAAATCGTGAAATGACCCATTGGGATCCACGACTGGGTTTACTATAAAACTGATGGCTGCGATCATTTCTTCAAACACTTTGGTCGCCTGCTGCTTGGATGGGCGCTTATTTTTCTCTTGGCCCCACTTTCTATATGACCCTGGGTTGTGATCATGGGCCTTACTCTTAGGCGCGTCGCGATTTCACATTTTGTGAGTTCACTTCGTGCTCCATGCTAAAATCTCCAAGTCGCGAAAGCGCGATCCTCGGATCGGATGACACACATCCCTATGAAAAGGACGACCCAGATCGTATCGGCGTTTCACGAATTAGGGCCATCGACACTTCTCACCTCAGCTTTCCCTAAAATATTTTCTCCACGGTTCGGATTCTATGCCACGTTCCTTTCTAAAATGGATGGCCAAGATCATTTCAGGACTTCGCGTGTCGCGAGTCTTCAAGAATATCCCTCCTACTTCCCTGACTCGCGAAATCGTGAAAAGATGATCTAACAGTCCAGATCTCTCCTTTGATCAACGCCTATGATCTTTTCGCGATTTTGCATTTCGCGAGTTCTGATGACTCTGCTCCTTGACCGCTCCATCTCGCGAAACCACGAAATGCTAATTTTGCGCCATGATTAAAACTTTGCTCATCCCTTGATCTCAGGCCTTTTCCCTGGCACTAAACTTCGAGCAACTTTCAGATCCCGAATACCCGCGAACCACCGATCTGATTTATCTGATGGATCCAACGACTGAACTGAGCCTGTGCTTGATGGATTCTCGTTGACCAGGTATGTGCGCACCTTTGCACAATCGCTCCCCAACTTTGGATGAAAAACATTTGTGGGTTTTTTAAGCCCACTTCTTTCACATTTGGTCACCCAATGACCAACTTCAAGGAAAACAATCCCCTTGAAAAAATATGTGATAAGAGGTGGAACCCAAAAAAAATCAAACTCATAAATTCTTCGGGTATTGAATATGGGTTGGGCATAAATTTTCTCTCAGAAGACCTAGGTATGGAGTTATCAACCTTAAATATTTATGGTCCTTACTAGGATCGGATCCCCTTTTGGGAAGCCCTAGCACATAAATCTTTCATGAATTCTGAAAGGATGATTATGGTGGTGACTTCAATTTTTCTCTGAGGACATTTGAGATCTGGGGTCCTGGGGATTGGCTAGACTCACTAATATATATTTTCTCTCTCTTATTGAGAAAGAAAAATTTATTAGATATCCTCCCAACCAAGATTAACTCGACTTGGAGAAATAAGAGAGCAGGAGAAGAGAGGGTGGAGAAAATACTTGACCATTTCTTGATCTCAAAAAATTTGATGGAGACTTGGATCCAGATAAGGAAATGGGTGGGGAATATATGAGAAGTAGACCACTCTCCCATTTTCCCAGAAATAGCGGTAGGGCTAAGGAAACCAACTAGCCCTTTCAAGTTTAATTCATAATGGTTAAAGGAGGAAAGCTTCATCTCGTTGGTCAAAGAAAATCATATACCCTATGATGCCTCGTCAGGACATCAGGTGGGCTTACAGTTTGCAGCCAATTTAAAATGATGCAAGCAAGATAATATAGAGTGGAGTCGTGAAAAGAGACAACATGAAGCCCAGAATCTCACGGATATTTAAGTTTCTCTTCACTCAATCTATGAGTCCGAGGGAGGATAATATAAATCAGGGAATACAAAGGAAGCGCTGCAAAACCTCGAAAAACATAGGAGAAATATTTTGGATGATAGAGAGGTCGCATGGTGCCTTAAAAGTAGGGTGATCTGGCTGTAGAATGGAGATGAGAATACAATTTTTTTTTAGGTGTATTCTAAGGGAATAAAAATCACCAATACTATTTGGAGTCTAAACGATGCTAAAGGAAGACAATTTTCTTCTTTTGAAGGGATGGCACGACTTGGTAAGGAACATTTTCAAAATCTCTTCAATGCTGAAGCACGGGTTTCAATGGTAGAAATAGTAAGAATTGTCCTTTTTTTTCTTAGTTTTGTTGAAGAAGAGGAAAATAGAGCATTGATGGAAGAGATTTTAGAAGAATAATTGAAGGAGGTTTTGCATAGTTTCTAGAAGGATAAGAGTCGTGGTCCATATGGTTGGGCAATTGAACTCTTTCTAGGGATTTATGAAATGATTGGGATAAAGATCCTAAGAGTAGTTGAAGAAACTCAAACTAAAGGTCATTTGAATGCCCCTTTCAATGCCACCTTCATAGACCTAATTATCCCCAAATCAGATGACCCATCTTTCCTGGACAAATTTCACCCAATTTCACTCTGCAATTGCATATACAAAGTGGTGTCAAAAGTTATAGCAAGAAGGATAAAATCCATTCTCTTAGAAAATATATCCAAAAAAAAATTTGGATATCTGGAAGGGAGACAAATTCATGAAGCTATTGGGGTTGCACAAGAAGTCATGCATAGTGTGAAATCAAGGAGATCTAAAGGGGAAATCCTAAAAATTGACATGTCAAAATCCTATGATTGAGTTAGCTAGCTCTATATCAGACCGCTCCTAACCCATCTTGGATTTGAGGTACCTTTTATCAATTGGGTTATGTGTTGCTTAACGTCGGTATCCTTTGCAGTTTTGGTCAATGGGGAAACATCCTCTTTTTTCCATGCTGAAAGGGGGCTAAAGAAAGGATGCCCCATATCCCCACTTATCTTATTGTCAGTGGTAGAAGGATTGAGTCGATCCATTGAAGAGGAAAAAACTCATGAGGAGTTTCAAGGTATTTTTATATCCCCAAATATAAAACTCATCTCCTTTTTGTCGATGATGTCTTGATTTTTTGCATTAGACTAAGAAATTATGCAGAAACTATGAATAATATTATGGTATTATTCCAAAGATCCACATGAATGAAAATAAATGAGAGGAAATCCACACTATCGATTCATAATATGGAAGTGGAGGAACAAATGAAATACCAAGTTTTTCCCCCTTTGACACAAAGAACCTAGATGAGGGATTAAAATATTTGGGATTTCAGTTAAAACCAAATAATTATAGGAAAGAAGATTGGTTGTGGCTTTTGGAAAAAATGGAAAAACAATTGAAAGTATGGATCCCCATATGGAATTCAAGAGAAGGAAGGATAGTGTTGGTGAAATAAATACTAAAATCTATTCCTATTTATTGGATGTCTCTAGCCTTGATACCCAAAGGGATTCTGGAAAAAATAATGAGGATTTGTTTCAAATTCTTATGGGAAGGCTCAAAGGACCAATATTTTTTTTCCATGGGTGAACTGGGTAGAATTGGTAGCCCCAAAAAATCTTGGATGATGGGAATTAAAGTACTTTTTTCTCTTCTCCAAAGCGCTAGCGGCCAAGTCCAGTTGGAGACTGAACACAAAAGAAAATTTGTGGACCAAGGTGGTCAACGAAAAGTATGTCCATCCATAATCGATTGAAGAAGGGATCAGAAGTCTAGCAAAGGAAAGGGAAAATTGCACCATTATATGGAAATCTCTCTTAAAATCATTCCTTGTCATTGGGGAAGGATCAACATGGAAAGTAGGTAGAGGAAACAAGGTTAGAGTTGGAACAAACCCTTGGTCTAGAAGTGGGAACAACCATATTCTGCCTGAGGAGATGGTTCGATATCTAAACAAAAACGATATATTTTATATCTATCAAATTGTTGACCCAGGTTGTACCACTATCTAGTCCCAAGAATGGAAAGAAGCTACTCAAATAGTTTTAGTTGGGTTTTTTTTAGAAGTTTGGTAAAACTATACAAGGGATTTAAAGCAAGCACATACAAGAATAACATAAAGGGATGATGAGTTGGTTTGGAAATTTTCACCCAATGGGGTTTCCACTCCAAAACTAGGATATTCACAACTGATCATAGATCTTCAACATAGAGAGCCTTCCTGGTGGTGGAAGGGTCTATGGAAGTTGAAATTGTTAGAAAAACAGGATCGTGGAGCAATAAAATAAAACAAATGCGGAAATAAAACATAGAAGATACACAAATAATAGAGACATAGATATACGCAGTTCACCTAGTGTGGGCTACTTCCACCATAAACATTGTCAGGTCCTTTTTTTTATTATCCAACAATATGAAGGGATACAATCTACAACACACCCGCTATAACTTCCTCTTCTTTGTTGGGTATGTGTTATATTCTTTGCATGTGTGTGTGTGGGTGCGTCATATATGACAACTGCGTCTGACGATCCCTCTAGTAGTTCTCTTTGTGTCATGTGCGTCGAGTGCCTTCTTAGGGGGGTCCCAGGGGGGGGGCAGGTATGCCCCCCCTTGGTTACACGCAGCCTTCAGGGCAGCGCCCCGAAATTATTTTTGGGCGGTTTTTGATATTTTTAGTGGATTTTGCTATTTTTAGTGGTTTACTAAAAATAATCCCGATTTTAGGGCTTAGGGTTTTGGTATCTACAGAATACCTAAAAACATTATATATATTGTATAGTGAATGGTGAAATTCAATATAATGAATATAAGGAAGGTTTTCCCGGTTGAGGGTTTTCGGTATAAATCTATGTGTACTATGTGAATGAGCCATTGATTAAATTCTGTTTTGCTTAAGAATCTATATGCATTGCTTTACTTCATAGGTTTAAAACTTACATGTGGTATCAGAGCTCATTTTTGGATTCAGAGGGACGCCCTTGTTGTTGAGGGTTTGGCTCGGTCTTGATAGATCCAGTTTATCTTGGGTCTGTGATAAACCTGGGTTTAGTGGGAGATTTTGCAGTGGTGATTTGAGTGTAGAAAGAGGAATGTCGAGTTCTTCTAGAATTGAGATAGAGAAGTTCAATGGTAAAAATTTTGAGCTTTGGAAGTTGAAGATGGAGGACCTTCTTGTAGACAAAGAACAATGGATCATTGTGGATCCTGGTACACCGCCAACTCGTATGCAGCCTATTGGCACACAGATGAATGGTACACAACCTACTAGTGCACAAAATACTAGTACACCACCTACTGGTATGTCGAAGGAAGGTTGGGAGAAGTTGGACAGAAGAGAAAGGAGTACTATTCGACTCTGCCTAGTAGATGTTGTGTTGTTGAATGTCTCAGGAGAATCTACAAACAAGGAACTATGGGATAAGTTGGGGAATTTGTATCAATCAAAGTCCCTGGTAAACAAGTTGTTTCTTCGAAAGAAGTTGTATCATCTTAGGATGGAAGATGGAGATTCCATGACAGAACATCTAAATGCCTTTAATAATCTAGTAAGTCAACTTGGCTATGTTAATATTACGATTGCAGAAGAAGATAAGTGTATTACTTTGTTATGTTATTTTCTAGACTCTTGGGATAATCTGGTTGTAGCAATAGGTAGTACCACTCAATCTACATTGAAGTATGAGGATGTAGTTGCATCCTTGTTATCTGAAGAGATGAGGTGAAAAAGCATGGATGGACACAACACAGATTCTTTATTTGTAAGAGGGTGTACCGAAG
>SNQJ01S0029661.1:98604-123338 GCA_010110895.2 Picea sitchensis | reverse complement strand
GGTTTCCGGTATAAATCTTTGTGTACTATGTGAATGAACCATTGATTAAATTTTGTTTTTCTTAAGAATCTATATGCATTTCTTTACTTCACAGGTTTAAAACTTACTTTATTTCCCTCACCATCTCCTCTCCCAGAATACAATATTCGCAATAATACATAGTCGCAATACAATTCCCTCATAAAAGAGGGTTTCCTTCTAGGGAAAAAAAACCCTAACATAATCTCTACTGTCAGATCTGTGACTTAATGATGAACGATCAACATTGACTATGAAATTACAATATACATTTAAAAGCCATTTTTTCCTTCGGGGGATTCACCCCCGAAACCCCATCGAGGGACGCTGCCCCCAAACCCCCATTGGGGGACCGTTGGCCCCCGGACCCTGCAGGGGGGGGGAATCCCCTCATGCAACCCCCCAACGTGGAGGGGTGTACATTCTTCATGGGTTATAAAAATGGGTGAAAACAAAGACCTATGAATCAGGTAGATAATCAGGCTCCACAACCAACAAAAATTTCCTCTAAAGGCTCGAATAGTCATTTGGTGTGTGATCAATAAAAAAATTCCCAGATGGGACAAAACGAAATGGTGGAATGTGGAAGGTCCAGTATGGGGTGTATTATGCAAGGGAGATGAGGAATCTGGAGTGCATCTATTCATTTCTTGTCCTTTTGTTAAGCAATTTCAGGAGGAGAGCTCTCGTGCCTTGGGACAAAAATGAAAGTGTCAAGGTTTGTCAGTAGAAGAGGCCTGGAAGGAATGATTGACACAACCAACAACAAGATTCTAAAGGCTCTTCCTCTCATTCTATTATGGGGTGTTTGGTTGGCTAGAAATTCTGCAGTTTTTAAAGACAAGCTTACATTCCTAGATATCATAATTTCGTAGGGACTTAGAATACTTTCTCACTTTCCCCAGGAAAAAGACAGTAGCACAAAACAAATCATTCAAGAAGAACAAATTGATTACAACAAACCATGGGATTTTTTCAATGGAGCCTCTCAAAACAACAATACAGACTGTGGTGGGGGAGCAGTTTTATTCCTGTAAAAATCTCATTTTTTCAAAACAAAAATGGGGCTAGGCCATGGATCAAATAACTACTAAGAACTCATGGCTCTTAAATTGCTCCTGTTGTTTGCAAAAGAAAAATTTGTTTCTTCTCTTCATATTTTGGTGACTCTATGTTGGTTATATGTTGGATTAGAAAGACGCAATGATGCCACAATATTCTCTTATCTCCATTTCTTGATGAATTATTCATAATTTTGGATGCTTATGATTCCTTTTCTATTCAGAATGTCTACAGGGAACGTAACCAAGAGGCATACCTCCTTTCTAAAGAAGGAATGCAGATGGTTTTTGGGACATGGCTAGACACTGAAGTAATTGATGGAACATAGCACTCTTCCATGCTTAGACCATTTATTGATCCTCTAGCTCAAATAGAGAGGCTTATTTAGCATTGTTTCTTAAAAACATTTGATGCACTCCTAAGCTATTTATGGATATGCCCGACTGACAAAATATCTGATTTTGTATTCATATCTTATTCTGTGAAAAATATAAGTTACTTTTTTCTTCTAATGTATTTATAAAAGAGATAGGCTTGGTTCTTCGAAAAAGTCTCTAATTCCTCCCCCCTGATATGGGGATGTTTTTGTAACTAGTATATTGATGGATACTTTTTCAGGCTGGTTATTTTTGAGGTGTCTTGCTCTATTGAGAATAAGAAGTCATGAGAGGGTACCTCTTTTTCTTGCATCCTCCTACTCTTTGGACACATACATGGTGACATGTAATCTACATAATGTAAATTTCTTTTCTTTCTTGTATGAAATAAAATTCATGCTTTTTTCTTCAGGGAAAAAACATATTTTTAAAGTCTATAAAAAATCATTTTAAAAATATCATAATTAGTGTTTTTTTTTTATGTAAAATATCAGAAATATAATTTATAAAATATGTTTTTAAGCCTATAAAAAAAATCATTTTTAAAATATTATAACTAATATTTATGGTTACTAGTGAATGTTTCATATAACAAATCACCATCATCATATGTTATTAATAATATTTAAATTTTTATTTAAAAAATATATATAATATAAAATTATATCAAAAACAACCCCGGATGGGGTGACATGCGGTATAGGGGAGGTACGTGGCGGTGAGATGGGAGAGGCCATTTACAATGGCTTTCACCACACACTCAGCTATTAATGAGGGTCCTTACCATCGTCGGTCTCTGTTTAACGATGGGGCCTCTCACGAGTGATTACAGGCCGGCTAGCCACAGCATTAAGCTCTCGGCTTTAATGGCTGCCACCATACTTTATGCCTTAGCCCGCCTCACTGGAAATATTAATGTGCGTTTGAAGCTTGCCAAGCAGAGGGGTAGCAGCAGTTTTCCCATCGCCCTGGCATTGATCCTTTCTCTTTCCATGCCGAGGGTGAGAGGGAAGCCTCGCAGGGGAGCCGACTGGTACGCGGCAGAATCTAGGAGAAAGCGACACAGGAAATATGAGCGAGCCATGACCATGGCCGAGCAGAGGCAACATCTGGTAAACACGGCTGAAAGCTCGCCCCCCAGAACCTTTGTAGAGGAAGTCCTGAACATGGCGCTTCCACCATACTTTTCAGAGAGCAGGATGTTTACTGTTCCGGATAATTGGAACCCCCCGACATGTATTGCAGAAGCAGAGGTGCCGCCCTACTCAAGAAACACTTCAGGTCCCTGCGAAGCAATTGACGAAGAGGCCACCACTTTCTCGGTAGAGGAGGAGCCACCGGCAGGTACCACAGAATCGCAGCCAACCAGAGAGTAGCCGGGACATAAGGAAACGGAAGACAAGTCGCAGCCACCGCCCTCGACACCACTCCTGCACCCAGAGCATCTCCAACTGATTTTTGAGGTTCAAAGCCTAGTGGATGATCAGATTTTCAGAGCAGTCTGCGTCATCCAACACCTGGACATGCTCTATGCGGATTACTCTAGTGTCACTCCTCGGCGACAATGCCCAACCTGTGCTCAGCCTTATGTCATCCCAGCCAGCAGTGGAAAGGCGACGGATGCTCACAAGGACTTCAGGGAATAGGTTCTTCTGTCTTGCATGATTTTCAAATCTTTTTCTGTAGTAGTTTACCAGAGCTATAGCTCTTTAGTTGTTAGCTTGACTAGCCTTAGAACAAACTGCACTGTACTGTTGTTAATTATGGATGTATACCCTAGTTTCCTTCGGGCAGGGTGGCACAATGAAACCTTTGATTTTGCATGCTACTATGCGCAGACTAGCTGTCTTGGTTTCCTGCATAGGCAGGACAGCTAGCACCTGCGTGTCATGTGTACTCCTTTTTTGAAGATATAATATAATAGGTTCCGCCTTTTACTTAAAAAAAATAAAATTATATCAAAAACAATTTTAATATGATAAACCAATTTTGGTTTTAATGCATGTTAATCATCATTATTAATATATATCATTATTTTTAGTATTTTTTATGAAAAAAATCAATAATATAAATTTATTAATTTTTTTTTCCTCAGAAAAATTTGTAATTTCATTAAGTAGATACAAAATTACATTCATAGGTATATACTGACTATGAAAAAAAATATCCATGTATATATTAACTTGTAATGGAAACACTTCCAAAACTGTAGTTGTAACAAAGGACATCTTTGTCATACCACCATTAACCTCCTTATCGTTTAGCATCAATGTATCAAAATTATCTCCTAACCTATACAATATTTGTATATTTTAAAACAAAAATAATTGATAGCTTGATTATTATGATGCTTGTACTTATACAAAAAAAAAATCACCAAGTAATTTTAAACTTTGGGTCTCTGATAACCAGATTATCTCTTAATTGTGTCCTTCATGGAAAGGCCTGTGATAGTATCCAATGATGCCCTCTGCTGACTGTTCTTCAATATGCCACCAACCATAGTCTAGTTTTGATGCTTCTTTGGAAATCCTAACATCCAACTAGTTCTATTCCCTGTATATATGAGAGAAAGATATAGAGTCAAAAGCAGTAATAATTCTCATAACTTCCTCAAAAATTGGCACAAGATGGGTTATGTGACATATTTGTACTATGTTCACCCAGTTGATGATTAGTAAGGAGTCCCCAAAAACCTGTAAAGTTTTGCATCCCTTTTCCACAACAAATAATAACAAAAGTTTTAATGCCAATATCTCATAATAGTTATTTCTATCGGCTCCTAACCCGGACTTGAGAAGAAAAAAATGAGAGTCGGTAATGTAAAGACAACCCCTCCCCCACACATTAACTGATCCTCTGAAGTTGCCCCATCGACATAGGCCAGTGACCTTTCCTTATCTATAACTTCCTCCTTTATATCCCAGAGGTTTTCAACCCCCACCCTTCCCAAGGATTTAAAGTGTTCAAAAAGGCCAAGACAAGCAATTTCCACTCGAGAGGTCGAGTGGACCTCATCCCTAAAAATTGAATTGTTCCATGCCATCCAAATCCCTCGGGAAAGAATGAAATGGAAATCCTTGTTTTCATGATGCCCCCTCTCCAATAGCCAATCTTTCAAGGCAACTTCAAAAGAAATTCCCTTCCAGCAACCAAGAGTATTGTGCAATTTGTAAGAATCTTCCCAAACAGATAAAGTGAAGGTACAACGCATAAAGAGATGGTCGACAGTCTCATATTTTTTTTTACAGAGCGAACACCAACCAGACCCATTGAACTGTCACTTCTGAATATTGTCCCATGTTGGAAGTTTATTTTCCAATATAGACCAAACCAAAATTTTCCCTTTAGCAGGAAAACATTGCTTCCAAAGTTTCTTCCACCATCATAATGATTCTCTCTGGTATACGTCTACACTTAGCTGAACATAACTGACTTTTGGAGTGTAAGCTCCTCCCGGGTCCCCATCCCAAAGGAGTTCATCCTCCCGATCCATCAAACGAATATTTTCTCTCCGAAGAGCCCAGATGTATCTGTCCCAAAGAAAAAGGTATTCCCCAATACAACCCAACAGTCTGCCACTTTTCCATCCTTGATTCCATATATTTGTAGTTTTTGGGTCCCTGACTTGAGATAAAAAGAAGAAACCCCCCGCTCCAACCGGGAACGTAATCCTGCACTGAGTAAGTGTTCTCGATTGTAACCCACCCACGGGTCCAATCCAATCCTGACCAATTGTCCAGATCCAATCCTCCAATCCAAAATGTTCCCCACCACCTCAAAATCCTTTAAAACTGATTTCCATATAATAGAGATTCCGAACATTCGAAGGTTTGGATTCCTAATCCACTCAAGTATTGAAAGAGGGGCCACATATTTCTAATAAACAACATTAGTCCAAATATTTTGGGCATTTATCAATCTCCATGAGCATTTTGCTACAATTACTTTAGAGAACAAAAATATATTTTTAAGTCCTCAACCCCCGAAGGCATTTGGCATCACAATTTTCTCCCATCAAACCCAAGGCACCACCTGCTTATCCTTATTTCCCCTCCATAAGTAAGAGAAATAAAGTTTCCTTTCTTTTTCCAGAATACCCTTTGAAATCCAAGAAAATGCCATCCAATAAACTGTGATAGCCTCTAGTACTGACTTGATCAATACTAATCTCCCATCCCTTGACAACCATTTGTAGCTCCACCCCTTTAATATTTTTTATAACTTTTCTATAAGCCACATCCAATCTGTCTTTCGGTAATCATTGGGTTTTAAGTGAAAACCAAGATATTTCAAACCTTCATCTAGTCCTAGTACATGGTAAGGGAGTTGTGATAAAAAGTGTTGTATGACTTGTTCCTTGACTGAAGAAAAGAGAATACTGGACTTCTGAGCATTAATAAACATACTAGTTGCTTTTTAAAACAGAATGAGCCCTTCAAATAATTTGTCAGCATCTCTCTCTGTACCATAACAAAATATTGGGATATCATCAACAAATAGTAAGTGAGTGATGTACATACCAGGGGAAATTTTGATACCTTTGAATCTACCAGAGTTCTTTGCCACTGCCAGAAAATGACTATGTCCTTTTGCCACTAAGAGAAAGAGTAAGGGTGACTAAGGGAATCCTTGTCGTAGGCCTCTTTCATCTTGAAAAAAGACGAGTTTGAACCATTTATAAGAATAGAGAATTATACCAAATATAGACACCCCATCACCCAATTGGTAAAATCCAACCCAAACCCAAGGTGAATCAAAAGCATCCTTAAATACAACCAATTTACCCAGTCGTAAGATTTTGATAGATCATTTTTCACAACATATCGCCCAACTTTCTTAGTTTTAATTAGTTGTGTAGTCCTTCTTGGGCTACTCCAATAGCCTCATGGATTTTCCTTCCTTCCAAAAAACCAAACTGTTCACTGGAAATACTTTTGGACAGGATAACCTTTAACCTTCTACTAATAACCTTTGAAATAATATTATAAAGAAAATTGCATAACAAGATTGGCCGAAAATCATCAAAGGAAGAGGGATTATATGACTTTTGTATGAGTGAAATAAACATAGAGTTCAAAGGGTTGTGGATATAACCATTCACCATTGATTCCTCGAACACCTTCAGAACATTAGGACCAATCAGATAAAAAAAAACCAGATAAAAATCAATAGGCCAGCCATCAAGGCTCGAGATTTTACCTTTTTGAAAATAGTGGATAACTTCCAACAATTCCTTTTTAGTAATTGCTTCCATTAAATTTCGATTGTCTTTCTCCTCCATAAACCGAGGGAATAACCAAGCAAACTGTACAATTTCTGCAATGGACGACCCCTCTTGGGCCTTGAATAAGTCATTAAAGTGTTCAATACCCAACGAGGTCAGGCCATCAAAAGAAGTAACCACCTTGCCTTCCCTCTTCCTTATACCCCAGATAGTATTATCCAATTTCCTACCTTTAGCATATGCTTGAAAAACTTTTGTATTTTCATCGCCACAAGAAATCCAAATCACACGGCTCTTTAATCTCCATAAAGCTTATTTTTCCTCTAATAAACACCTGCGTCTTTTCTCCAAATGAACCAGATTCTCCTTTTCACCGAGAGTTAAGAACCCCTGACCTACACCTTGTTGAATCTCCAAGAGAGATAATTCGACATGTCTCAGTTCCTGTTCCTCCTTGAACTTTTTCTCCTGTGCCCAAGAAATAATATCTTGTTTTAACCTTTTAAGGTTCCCAACAAACTGAACAGCCGCAGGGATCTGATGAACATTGGAGATTGGAGTCCATAAGACCCTAACTAAACCTTGATACGATGGATCTAAAATCCATCCTTCAAATAATTTAAAAGGGCTCGATGCTCTTCTACTTATAACACTTAACTCCAACACAATCAGATTGTGGTCATATTCCTCCCCACAAGAAACCCATTGTATGACCAATTCTAATGATTCCAATAAATCCTCCACCAATAAGAACCTATCCAAACGCTTGGCCACCCTATCATCCCCAACCCTTCTATTACACCAAGTTGGATTCAGTTTCAAGGGATCTACATCAATCAACACATGCTGGTCCAAAAAGATTTGAAAATAATTGGTTAAAGTATCCAAGACAACGCGCGGTCCCCAAACCTCAGTAGCCCCTAAATAAATATTTAAATCCCCGCCAAGAATAATCTCCTTCCCACTAAACCAGGAGAATCCAACTAAAATGTTCCAGTATCATTGTCTATCTAGGTAAGGCCCATAAAAATTGATAATAGTCACATTGCACCCCAAACCAGAAGAGAATAAGTTCAGACTGATCCCCGACTCAAAACCCCAAACACTTTCGTAGTTACAATTATTTCTGAGCCACCCAGAAGCCAACCAGCCAAAATGCCCCATGGCGTCCACCACTGCAAACTTCAAACCTAGAAACAAAGACCGAAGAGCCTTCACCACTGTTTCACAAAATAACATCTGGTGAGTTCAAATCCACTAACCTCCACAGAGACTATTTTTTTTATGGGTTCACCAACCCACGATAGTTGAAAGACCAAATTTTCATGAGGTAACCTCCCCAAGGGTTTGATTTTCTCTAAGCGTCCATTCGATGGAAGATTTTCGAACCAAATCCAAATCAATCCTAGCCCTATCTTGAGCCAAAAAGAGGTGCAATTTTCGACCTCTACCTTTTCCAGAAAGTGAAATTCAAGGAAAAGATCCCAGACCTCGCCCTTCCAGTCCAAACTCTTCGTCCCCCATAGGGTCCCCTTTGACAAATGACCTATTTATAAGATGGTAACATACCCTGTTGTCGTCTAAAGAGGAGTTTGTAGAGGCTGAGGGGGTAACACACAGGGTTGGAAGAAAGGTACTGGATACCTCCACTGAAAAAGAAGGGGAAGGTGGATAGGAGGATAAACCCAAATGTGATCCAGGATCTTTTCATTGAAGTGACTTATAAAGAATTGTATTAAATGGGCATAAATTAAAGTGCACCATTAAATAAGGAAAATCTCAATAATGAAGAGACATAAGCATCAAATCTAAACACAAAAACTTGATAACAGAGTTTGTCCCTGGTGGACTACGTCTTCGGGTCCTACTCTCAAATGGGTAGGCCTTTTTATTAACTTAGCAAAAGAATTTGGCAAAATACATAAGTATACCTCATTCTGGAATTAAGCTACATAAGCTTTGCTCAGATCAGAAAACAGACAACACCATTGAATTTGTGGCGTCGAATTACCAAAAAATGATTGTCTCCACGCCTCAATCCGACTCTGGCACTCCCAGGCCCAAGAGAAACTTTGTCTTGGTTTCTGTGCCTTGTAACCTACAATTAATTCCCAAAAAATGCCTCGTAAATTATGCCCATCCGTACTATCACACACCTCTCTCTGCACTGGACGGATTTCAATTTTTAGATAAAAATTGTGGGAGATATTAACAACAGGGTTGTTTGACCTATTGGTTGGCAATGCTATAGTTAAGGCATATACAATGGGGGAGGTCTCGGGGTCAAGCTCGCGGGCCTCCCCTTTTGGGTGTTTGTTATAACTTATATGCATATATATGTTTGGTGGTTCCACCAACTTGGAGGTATTTTGGATATGTCCATTGGGCGCAATATCTCGGGCCGCGTATTCCTTTTTTGAGGACCCGTATTCCTTTTTTTATTTTTGAATTTTGGATCTTGGGCCCTCATTGGGCATTTTCCCACTTCCACGTGGCATCCCAGGACTGGGCCACATGGAATCCAACCATTGGGCCACGTCAACTACCTATACAGTTACCTACCACATCGTCGTAAGGTCTTCCACCTCAGTTGCCACATCATCCTGCCACGTCACCGTACAGTCTTCCATGTGGCTATACGGACTTCCACGTGGTTGTATGGATTGCCACATGGTGCTTTTTCATTGGTCCACAGATCGACCCGAAAAGGCCAAAAACAAGTGACACATGGAAACCTCTGGTGCTGCCACGTCAACATGACATGTGTTGCCTCCTGCGCGTGCCACGTACATTGTACGGATGTTGCTGATCCCCTGCTGACTGGGATAGGTTGACCAAACTTTTACCACGAATATCATTCGATCCGTAACTCTATTTGATGAGTTGTTTACGTCGTTGGAAATATTGCGACACACTCTTCGCGATGATGCCACTTTCATTGAGTTTTCAAGAATTTGAATTTTTTCCATTTCTTTGTCTACCAAGGCCATTCTGAGCTTCATGAGTTGCTTCTGTGAGTTTTGAGTTGTCCTTAGTCTTCTTTGGATCACACATTCCCACTGAGATATTTTTGGACCACCAAAAGCTTTCATCAATCAACATATAAGTGAGGGAAGAGTTCTCTCACCTTGTGCTTCTCAATCCACTTTTCCTTGCTTGGATGTGTGCCTTTTAATCCTGCTCGAAGATAATCAACATCACCCATGCGTGAAGTCCTCATCCTTCTGTCCAGGATGATATCTTCCTTTAACTCATCCAAGTACTCAGGAGAAAACTCATCTACTGAAGGTATTGAAACTTCATCATCCTGATCCATGATCATGGGAGGCTCAAAAAGTTTCAATTTCCCTACATTTACAACTGAGTAAATATGCATATAAGGTGGAAGATCTAGATGAAAATAATTGGTACCACTTTTCTCCAAAATAGTGAAGGGTCCATAATGAATGGGCTTGAGTTTCTTTCCTTCACCCTTCAATCATTCCTTGATGATGTGAAGCCATACCTGGTCTCCAACCTGGAACTGATGATCAACCCTGTGTTTGTCATGACAAGCTTTGTACTGTGCTTGAATTTTCTCCAATTGTTCCCTGACTGCTTGGTTTACACGTTGGATCCTCTGGATGAACTTGCAGGCTCTATCTTCATTTATTTCTTGTTGGTTGTGGAGCCTGATTATCTTCCTGATTTAGAGGTCATTGCTTTCAGCCGTGTTTATACCCCATGAAGTATTTACACCCCAAAAGTATGTACACTCTTCCACGCGGGGGAGTGCAGAGGGGGGGTATCCCCTCTGCGGGGTCCTAGGGGGCTATCCCTCGGCTGGGGGGTCTGGGGGCAAGCGGGCCCCCAGCGGGGGTTCAGGGGCAAAGCCCCCAAAGCAAAAATTGCCCTGTAAAAGTATATTGTAATTTCATTGTAAATCTGGACCATTCATTATAAGGTCGCAGATCTAACGGTAGAGATTATGTTAGGGCCTTTTGCCCTAGAAGGAAACCCTCTTTTATGAGGGAAATGTATTACGGCTATGGATGATGGTGAATATTTGTATTATGAGAGAGGAGACTGTGAGAGAAAGAAGAGGAAGTTACAACAGGTTTTGTTGTAGGTTGTATCCCTTCATTTGCTGGATAATAATAAAGGAAGGACCTGGCAATTTCTCTGGTGGACGTAGCCCACACTAGGTGAAGATAATAATAAAAGGAAGGACCGCACTTCCGGTGGACGAAAGCCCACACTAGGTGAACCAATGAACTGGTGGTCTCTATTGTATTGTGTGTCTTGTGTTTTGTTTCTACATTTGTTTCCATTTTATTGCCCGCTGGGTCCTGTCTTTCTAACAACCGGTATCAGAGCATAAGGTAACTCACCAGAAAAGAGGGTTCCCGGTTCAAGTGCGAGCAATGTCAAGATGGAAATTTTAGGGTCGATAAATTTAATGGCCAAGACTACTAGTTATGGAAGATGCGATGGAAGACTATTTATATCGTAAGGATCTATTCCTACCATTGAGTGGAGTAGCAAGAAGCCGACGGCCATGAAGGACTAAGAATGGGAGATTCTTGATAGAAAGGCTCTAGGAACTATATCGCTGAGCCCGACAAAGATTATGGATTTTAATATTTTCAAAGAAAAGACAAACTAAGGTTTGATGGATGCGTTGGCCAAATTGAAGAGAAAAACCCTCAACGTTTAATAAGGCATTTCTAATGAAGAGATTATTTAATAATATGAAGATGTCAAGGTGGGTCTATGGTAGATCATTTAAATGAATTTAATACAAGCATTAATCAACTAAGTTCTGTCAAAGTGGACTTCGATGATGAGGTTAGGGTCTCTAATCTTGTGCTCATTGCCGAAGTCGGAATGGCTTGGTCATGGCTGTAAGTAACTCGTCTCTGTCTGGGGCTAATTTTAAAATTTGATGATGTTGGTTGGTGTTATCCTAGTGAGGAAATGCGATGGAAAAGCACATGTGAGATCGTGAAATGCTGAACATGGAGAACAAGGGAAGACAAAAGGATAGAGGAAAGGCCTGTGAAACCATGGAAATTCTAGGAGGGCAGATCCAAATCCGCATTTGGAAAGATAGAGTGTCGGGAATTATAAGAAGAAAGGACATCTAAAGAGAGATCACAGAGTCTATAGAAAACAAAGAGATGGACAACAGAGAGAAATCAAGAAGCAAATATAAAAGGTGATGTGTTACAAGCATTGCTTTGATTCTTTCTCAGAGATAATATTTCTGGAGTCTTGGTAGTAGATTCAGAGTTTATTTCATGCCACACCCCTATAGGAAACATTTTCTAGATTATGTTCAAGGTGATTTTGGATAGGTTCATTTGGGTGATGATATGTCCATGAAAAATTGTTGGAATGGGAAAGGTAAAAACAAAGCAACGAAATGGAAACCAATGGTTGTTGAAAGAGGTAAACATGTTCCATATATAAGGAAAAAATCTGATTTCAACAGTATGTGATGGCAAGTGAAGGTTGTATATCCATTTTGACAGATAAGACTCAGCTACCGTAAAGGATCATTGGTGATAGCGAAGAGAGAAGGTAGGTACATTGTATCTGCATCGTAATTGACCGAATTTCTTCTATATCTTTATCTTCTATAGGAGTGGAAATAACAGTATGGAATCATAGGCTGGGACAAATGAGGGTATGCGTATCCTTCCACAAAAGAAATTTTTTGCCGATCTTAAACAAATTGATTTGGACTTCAGAGCATTGTGTTTATGGAAAACAAAAGAGAGCCCAGATTGTGAGTTGGAAAAAGAAAAGAAGAATGAAAGGTTAGCTTGTGCATACATATGTATAAATAACCCGTGTATCATCTCTTGGTGGCTCATTATTATGTTACTTTATTGATGATGAACTAGAAAACTTGGTTTATTGCATTCGAAAAATCTGATGTTTTGATACTTTTAAGAAATGGAAAGCTTTAGTTGAGAATGAGACAGAAAGTTTGAAGTAAGTCCACATCGTGACAATGGAGGTGAATACTCAAAAGCAAGGAGTTTGATGATTACCTAGTTCATACCTCATTGGGATTCTCGAGAGAGAAGATACCCACAAACACCACAATAAAACAGGTGTCGAAGGGATGAACAGACAATTCATGGAGTGTGCAAGGAGTATTCGATCAGATGCTCCAAGCCTCATGCTCTAGGTGATGTTGTATATACCGCTGTTTTACTTAATAAAACGCAGGACCCTCAAGCCTTTACGTAAAATTCCAGAGGAGGAATGGACAGAAAAGGTAAACTATTCTTTTATCAATATGGACAAATGATAAATAAAATAGAACAAAGCTTGAGTCAAAAATCCAAGAAGTGTACCCCTTTATTGACATGGTGTTAATGATTTTGGTTATCGCTATGGGATTATGAAAATAACAAAATCATTAGGGAGTAGAGATGTCATATTCAACATAGTTGGTCATGTACCAAAGACTCAGCCATGTGGGAAAGAAACAGAAACGTAAAAGAAGAATACACGTTGTTTGATGAGATCAACGTAAAAAGAAATTCCAAAGGAACCGTAGAAAATCAAAATGTACAACAACAGAGTAACAAAAATCTCAAACACCTTGAAGTGTTGTTAGAAGATCTACCGTGTTAAGTATACCCCTTGAACGAAACTCTCCTTCATTGTATTATTATTTTTTTTGACTGATTCTGGTGAACCTTAATGTTATGAAGAGGCAATGCGCGTAGACACCAAAAAGAAGTGGGAGCAAGGTACGAACAGTGAAATGGATTCCTTGGAAAATAACCAGACTTGGGACTTGGTTCAAGCACCATGTGAAAAAAGAGCATTGCGTAATAAATGGGTTTACAAGTTGAGGGAAGAATATGGAGGAGAAAAGGTACAAGGCTAGACTTGTTGTAAAGGGGTTTGAAAAAAGAAAGGTATAGATTTTGATGAAATATTTTCTCCTCGTTGTCAAAATCGACTTCAATTAGGACTATTTTAAGTCTGCTGGCGTAGAAGATTTGCATCTCGAACAATTAGATGTAAAACCAGCCTTTTCCATGGGGATTTGGAGGAAGAGATTTATATGCAAAGAACCACGTGGGTAAGGAGGTCAAAGGGAAGGAGAATTTGGTATGCGTGTTGAAGAAGAGTCAGGCTGGCCCAAAGTCATTCAAAGGGTATCGGAAGCCTGACTGTGCTCTATGACGCAACGTATTATAGTAGATGTCATTCCTGATCAACGGTTTATTCCTTTTAAAAAAGATAGAAAATGGAAGCTTTATTATCTTGCTATTGTATGTAGATGACATGTTTTGTTGCGTGGAATAATATGCGTGATATAAATGTGCTCAAGAAGAAATTAGCCAATTCATTTCATGCATGAAGGATTTGGGTGCCGCAAAGAAAATCCTTGGCATGAGAATAACAAGAGGATGGAAAATCACAAATTGACATTGTCTCTGTGGTGAAAGGGCTACTGTGAGAGGTGTTGGAGAGGTTTAGAATGTAACGTAAAACCAGCTAGTACACCTTTGGCCGCATTATTTCAAATTAACTAAGGAAATGTGTCCCAAACAGGAGGATATAGCAGAATACATGTCCGTGGTCCCTATTCATCAACAAATATGCCTGATGTATGCAATGGTTTGCACAAGACCCGAGACGTAATATGCAGTTGGGATAGAGAAGGTACATGAACAATCGAGGTAAAGAACATTGGGAGGTGATAAAGTGGATTCTCAAGTATTTGAGAGGTACTACTACACATGCATTATGTTTTGAGGTTCGCAGACACTTCTATTGTGGGATATGTTGATCTCGACATGGCGTGATAAAGACAGCCAAGGAGGAGCACCACGGTGGCATGGCTTTTACCATAGGCGGAACAACAATAAGTTGGATTTTCAAACCCAAAAGGTTGTTTCACCTTTCAAATAACGAGGCAGAAAGTATGTTGCCAATACGAGGCTGCAAAGAAACGATTTGCTCACAAAGGCTTCATGGAGTGAACCCGGGAAAGAAGCAGGAGAACTGGGCCATTGTATCAGGATGCCGAGTGCCATCTTGCAAAGAACTCAACCTTCCATTCAAAGACTAAGACATATATGAGGTACCACTTCATATGATCCGCCTTTAGATGGACAATTGAAGCTCGAAAAGATACACACTAGCTTAATCCGGCAGACATGTTAACAAAAGGAGAAACAATCGAGAAACTTAGTTCCTGCTTAGTTTCAATTGGTATTCAAGAATGAAGATGAAATGAGAAATTTTCCAAGTCCAAGAAGGTTCGAGTCTAGCATATACAACAGCAGCGGAGTTGTTGAGATCGGGCCTCCAAGTGGGAGATCGGTTGGTCAGGAGACCGGACATCTCTTCGATTTAGAGGTCCCTGTTTCCTGCTCGTTTATACCCCCATGAAGCATTTACACCTCTTAAGCATGTACACTCTTCCATGCGGGGGAGGTCAGAGGGGGGTACCCCCTCCTGGGTCCAAGGGGCCATCCCCAAATCGGGGTCCTGGGCAGCTGGCCCCTGCCAGTCCGGGGCGAAGCCCCTCAAGGAAAAAATTTCCTTGTAAAAGTATATTGTAATTTCATTGTAACTGACCATTCATTATAAGGCTCCATCTGGGAATCTAGAGATTATGTTAGTGTTTTTTCCTAGAAGGCAACCCTTTTTTATGAGGGAAATGTATTATGCTATGGATGATGGTGAATATTTGTATTTTGAGAGAGAGATCAGAGAGAAAGAAGAGAAAGTTACAGAGGGTTTTGTTGTAGGTTGTATCCCTTCATTTGTTGGATAATATTAGAACACATCACACACCCCTTAGTGGGCTTACAAGTAAAACACATCACACACTTCTTACATATTTAGTTACAATTGCTTTCATTTGAGGCCAAGAATAAAACCTCTACAAATGAACCATATTTTTTCCTACACCAAAATGCCTAGACACAAGAGAAATGTGAGCTTCTCAGACATGGACTCGCTCACTAGAGGGAATACATAGCTTTCCAAGATGGTAGAGTAGCTTTACTTGCAGACAATAGTTCTCTAACACCGCGGCACATGGGTTACTTCTATACTTCTTTAAAATCTTCATCAATGGCATATTGTTCCACATATTTATCATGATATAAAGAAGCATTCTTCAAAATAATAGAAGCAACAATAGAGGTCTAGAAATCATATCAGCTACCCATACTTGTACCCTTTGTAAATTTGATTACCAAATGAAATTGTTGTAGAAACCCATCCATCCGTGAATGTCGAGATTGTTGCAGCTTGGTTTGTACTTCCTTGGATACTGTATGGTTGATGATCTCAGATGTATGATTGTTTCCTTCCCTAACTAGTAGTGCTTCCATTTCTTTACACTCTGAAAATTTTAACCAATGCATACAACTCTTTATCATATGTAGGATCATTAACAACATCTTGGTTAAAATTTCAGAGTGGTAATGTGATAGGCTTACGATATTTAATCAATACTGCACCCATGGCATAATTGGGCATTTGTCTCGATCTCTAAGGGTTGTTGAATATTCAACAATGGCTATTATGGTACTAATCTTTCCCTTCAGCGTCGAAATCTTTTTGTTGCTTTCCTCCCCACCAAAAAGTGTTCTTCACACCGTTAAGGGATGTAAAGGAGATTATATAAATAAGAAGTTTGAAATGAACCTCATCAAATACTGGACTGCACCCAAGAAACTCTGGATCTCGATTACACTTTTGGGCTCAAGCTGACATAATTACATCAATCTTGAATGATCAATTTTTAATTGTCCTCCTCCTACAATATGACCTATAAGTATGGAGTCTTGCCAAATTCACATTTGGACAATTTTACATGCAACTTTCCCCTTTGCAAGTATCCAATACTTGCCTCACATGCCTCACATATTCATCCCAAGTTCAAGTAAATATAAGAATGTCGCCTAAATATACAATCACAAAATCATCTAGAAAAGGCCTTAATACATAATTCATCACACCCATGAAAGTTATTGGAGCATTACAAATCCCAAACGACATAATCAACCACTCAAACAATCCATGTTTGTTTTAGCAGGCCTTCCATGAATCTTGTTCGCGAACCCTAATCTCGATGGTATCCATCACAGAATCCAACTTAGTGAAATAAACAACATTCTTTAACTGATCAAGTAAATCATCTATAATGAGGAAGAGGGTACCAATTTTTCATCGTGATTTTATTAAAGTCCCGATAATCGACATTAATATTCACCTGCCATCTTTCTTGGTAACTATCACATCTAAGAACCACAAGGAGATGAGTTAGCTCCGACAAATCGGATCTAATGTTTTTCCTAGGTCTTTTGATCTTTTGTCATATCTACAACTCCGACATCGTATATTTCCACGTTAGGAAGTGGAGAATCTTGTTCAAGATGTATTTCATGTTGGATTCTCCTTAGGAGGTGTAATCCATCCTCGTTCCCAAAAAAATATCACCATGTTTTAGGAACAATATCGATTAATTCCTTTTTGTGAGAAGGATCACATCCTTGAAAGCTGGATGTCTGGACATATTTCCTTACTTAATTCATGAGTACATATCTTTATCGGGTAAGCTTAAATCTCATTTGTCCTCAGACTAACAAGTGGTGTGTTTACCTCATGTCATGAGCTCTAACAATATATTCCACTTCCTCCCTAGTAAGGTGGTATTTGTTCTCAAGGACAAAGAAGATTGCTTTTCTATCATAAAGATAAGGACTCCCCGACATTATGCCACATATATCAAGTGATACAAACATCCAAACTTAATTTCATCAATCAACTTTGAAGAAATAGCAAATTCTTAAGCTCACTTATTGTTTGGTGACATTAAGTTTTTCTTTATCACATACCCAACCAAGAGGATAAGGTTTTGGATGTGGTTTCGTTTAAAGACCCATCTTTTTGACAAGTGCTTCAGATATCAAGTTTACTTGGGAACATGAATCAAATAATGTATCTATCTTAGTGTGTTTAGATACAACTCTTATGTGAAATAATTCATTCCTCTTTCGTTCATCATTGTGAGATTCATTATTGGAATTTGAAATAGCATGAAGGGAAACTTTAACTTGTACTCTAACCGCTGTGATATTTTCTTCGTCTCCTTAATCGAAACCAAGATCTTGTTGCACTGTAGCAACAGTTTTTGTCTTCCCCTTTCCTCCAGACTATTTCAGTCTCTTCTCTGGATGTAGTTTCCAACAATGTTCATCATCGTGACCACTTCTCTTGCAATGAGTGAAAGATGGATTTCCTTCTTCTCTCTTTACCGTGGCGTTCTTCCTGTCCTTTGTTTTAAACTTCTTAAATGACTTATGTGGGAGATTGGAAGGTTTCTTTGTGGGATCTTCTTGAACATGATTTCCCCTGTTCTCAAGGTGAGTGGCTTGCACACAAACTTCAACAATACTGGTGGGGTTAAACAATAAAAAAGTATAATGAATATAACGGTGAAGTGCACCAATATACTTCATTAAAGTTTCATAAGAATCCAATGGAATGTTTAATGCAAGAGATTTCTTCCTAAATTCTTCTGTGAAACTTTGTACAGTTTGATATTTACTTTGTCTTAAAGTTTTCCATTCCATCATTTCTTTATGTAAATAACCCAATGGATCAAATTGCTTCCTTATCGCTGATTTAAATTCTGACCATGAGGAAAGAATATTACCACACTTACTTATGTTCTGAAGTTTTCTCTCCCACCATACGAGAGCGGTGCCTTCCAACCGAAGAGAAGCCAGTTGCACTTTAACTTCCTTTTCATCAATCTGTTGAACATGACAATATACTTCAACCTGTTGGATCCAATTATCTATCTTTTCAGGATTAACATCTCCATTAAACATAGGTAAATAAAATCTTACATCAAGCTTTAATAATGGCTTCTTAAAAGAGGCTTTATGGCTAGAATGATGAGAATGATGAGAATGCTCAGAGGAAGAAGAACTAGAACTTGATGGTGAAGATGAAGGCTCAGGAGGGTCTCCTCCAGCCCCTTGATTTACCAAAGCAACATCATCAGCTTGTGCTTCATTTTTCTTCCCTTTCTTCTTCATCCTCTTCTCGTAGTCTCCATACATTCATTCGACCATTTCTGACATGCAATAAAAGACCATATGAAATTTTTTCTCTTGTTCATCACGCTTGTCCTCTTCTGCCATTTTCTTCCTTTGGGATGCATGACCAACTTTGGGATTGAAATTATTAAGAGTTCCTTCACCTTGTTTATGTTTGGCCCTAGTAAGCATTCACACTCAACAATTCATGTCAAAGATGAATGCTTTGATACCTTCATGATCCAGGATCTTTTCATCGAAGTGACTTAAAAAGAATTGTATTAAATGAGCATAAATTAAAGTGCACCATTAAAGAAGGAAAAACTCAATAATCAAGAGACATAAGCATCAAATATGAACACAAAAAATTGATAATGAAGTTCGTCCTTGGTGGACTACGTCTCTGGGTCCTACTCTCAAATGGGTAGGCCTTTTTATTAACTCAACAAAACAATTTGGCAAAATACATAGGTATACCTCATTCTGGAATTAAGCTACAGAATATTTGCTCAGATCAGAAAACAGGCAACACCATTGAATTTTTAGCGTTGAATTACCCAAAATGACTTTTTCCATGCCTCAATCCTACTCTGGCACTCCCAGGCATAAGAGAAATTTTTTCTCGGTTTCTGTGCCCTGTAACCTGCAATTAATTCCAAAAAAATGCCTCGCCATACCATCGCGCACCTCTCTCTGCACTGGGCGGATTTCAATTTTTAAATAAAAATTGTGGGCTATATTAACATCAGGGTCGTTTTGCCTATTGATTGGCGGAGCTATAGTTAAGGCATATACAATGGGGGAGGTCCCGAGGTCGAGCCCACGGGCCTCCCCTTTTAGGTGTTTGTTATAACTTATATGCATATATATGTTTGGTGGTTCCACCAACTTGGAGGTAGTTTGGATATGTTCGTTGGGTGCCATATTGGAGGGGTTCCGCCAAATTTGGCGGACCAGTATTCCTTTTTCTATTTTTGAATTTTGGATATTGGGCCCTCATTGGGAATTTTCCCACTCCCACGTGGCATCCCATGACTTGGCCACGTGGAAGCCAACCATTGGGCCATGTCAACCACTTGTACAGTCACCTGCCACGAAAGTGTAGGATCTTCCACATCAGTTTCCAATTCAACCATCCACGTCACCATACGGTCTGCCACGTGGTGCTTTTTCATTAGTCCACGGATCGACCCAAAAAATCCAAAAACAAGTGACACGTGGAAGCCTCTGGTGGTGCCACGTCACCATGCTGACGTCAGAATGAAAAATGTCGCCTCCTGCGCATGCCATGTACATTATAGGGATGCTGACATCAGGTGTACGGATGTTGCCTCATCCCCTATTGATTGGGCTAGGTTGACCAAACTTTGACCGCACATATCTTTCGATCCGTAACTCTGTTTGACGAGTCGTTTACATCGTTGGAAATATTTCGACGCACTCTTTGGGATTATGCCACTTTCATTGAGTTTTGAGGACTTTGAATTTTTTTCCCTTTCTCTATCTATTGAGGCCATTCTGAGCTTCTTGAGTTGCTTCTGTGAGTTCTGATCTGTCCTTAGTCTTCTGTGGATCCTTTTTGGATCAAAAGGTGAAGGTGTGAATACCCCTTTTGCCTCAGATACAATCAGACAATGTAGAGATGGGGCCAGAAAAGGTGCAGAGCCCCCCGACATCGAAGGTCCCATAATAGGCATGACCAAAGAAGGGGGAAAATACAACCCACCAGAAGCCAAAGGACATGTGAGAGAAACCAGATTCACAGCTGAAAGGCCTTTCAAACCCTGAGTAGAAAGGGATCCATCACCACGAAAAACCTCACCCACATTCCCAGCAACACAAAGTGAAAAAAAAATAGATGAAGAGACACCTGTAAGTGACTTACCTGAGAAATCATGCTCTCGTCGAAGGGTAGTCACCGTAGGAGAAGGCATATATAAACCATCCACTAAAGAAGGAACCGAGCAGTTTTCCAAGGAAATTGGAGGAAGTTCCAAATATTCATTGTCCAAAGGAGAGTCCCCGGCCTCCTCTTTGTGGCCACCATCACCCAACTTCACCTCCAAAGATGGCCCTAAGGGTGAATTTGGTGTCACAGATCCCTTAGTAAAGTGGGGTTTTCCTTTGTAGGTTAAAGGACACTCTATGATCCCGTGACCATAGGCATGACACCTGTGACATCTGAAGGGGATTCCCTCATAATCCAAGATCTGAACAAAGGTTTCAGTCGTTGATTCAATAGTTAACTACTGAAGTAGTCCTGGGCGCAGATTTAGCCTCACCAGAATCCTTGCCACTAACATAAGACCTGTATCTTCCAAGGACATATCCGCTTCAATATAACTTCCCAGCATATTACCAATCACAACAAACCTAGTAGAATTCCATAACTGCATAGGAAGACTTGGCAACCTGACCCAAATAGGTTCCTCATCAACCCTCTTCTTATTTGCATAAAAAGTAGGACTCCATATTTTGAGACCTATGGGTGTTTCAACCATACTCCACACCTTCAACAAAATCCAATTTACATCCTCCCTGGAAGAGAAAATGAAATCAAACCATCCCCTTGATAATAAATGAATGAGTGGCATATTTGAGATGTTTTGAGCCAGTTTTTGGTTATCGAGTCCTTTAGAAAAGCCATACCCAGTTTTTTTCCCCTAACTCTATCAACCACTGCCAACTCGGAGAAATAAACCACCCTATCCATATCAATGTCTTCCCCAAATACTAGATGCTCAGATCTCTTTTTGTCACACGCACAACGAATACCTTTTGAAATGGAAGAAAAAATACCCCCATCGCCCTTTTTTCCCTTTGCATGCCGCTTCAAGCTCGAATGAAAGAGTGAAATTTTTTCCACTCTTGTTTCAAACACCTTACCCACCCCTCCTTGATCTACAACCCCTGTTGATACACCTCCAACCTCCCCCACACCTCCCAAATAGTTATCGATGTCAAGAAGAGTATTAGACGGCAAGAAGGCCAATTGTGAGCTAAAACCCAAAGATGTTTTTGGGATAGACCCCCAATTTCCCCCCTTGACTAGATCACCAATATCGGGGCCACTACCCCCCGAACCTACCTCCCCCACGACAAAAACAAACCCTGCTCAAAACCCTCATCCAGATCGGTGCTCCTTGTGGGATCTCTGTCCCAACCCACCGAGAAACCCAAACCACCAGAAAAAAACATGTCACCTGTGGGGGTAAACCCTGAACCTATCACACCTGAAAACAAAGCCTTCAAGCACACAAAATCCTTTGTCAATTTCATCCCAGGATCGTTGACCTCCAACCTAGGATTCTCATCCGAAAGGTCACCCCACTCCCCACCAGACGGCTTCCAAGTTGCCATATTGTCTCTTCCCTCCAAACCAACAGAAAAAGTCAGGAAGAGACCATCGCAGTCTGAGGTAACAGGCTCGCCCCCTTCCTCTGCCTTGGCCATGGAAACCAGTTAACACCGCTCTAGCCCAAAAAGAGCCCACATGCACCCCTGCTAGCACCCGAAAACCAAACCTATCCTGTAAACCCTAACCCTCCTAAATTTATTAAATATATTTTTAGAGTCTAAAAATTTGTTTTTTAAATATTATAATCAATATTTGTGAAAAATAATAAATATTTTTAAATTTCCAACCAGTATATATATATATATATATATAGTCCATTTGATGTAGCTTGGGTGGTTGGGAGGAATGGTTGTTACTCTCCCCAACGAAGTTCAATTCCTTATAAGTGACATGTGATACCCTTAAATGGGTCTATATGATGTTCTTATTGTTGAGCTTATTTTTTCATATAAAAAATAAGAAATATTTAGTTTAACTAATTAGTGTTTATTAACACCTAGTGGTTATTGAATTCAATGCTCTTCTACTTTATTTGGTTAGATTGTTGGAAATCTCTAAACATTACTGTTTTTTATGAATATTGATTTAATATTAAAAAAATCATTTTTAATGGATTTAAGAAATATATTTAAATATTTATAAGCTTTAAAAATATATTTTATAAGTTTATTTTTTTTATTTAATATTCAAAAAATAATATTTAATGGATTTAAATAATATATTTAAATATTTATAAACTTTAAAAATATATTTTTATATAAAGTTATTGGTCAGTTTCTATGTCTGGGTGAGATTGTTGGAAATTTTTAGACATTTATGAACTTTCAAAATATAAGTTTAAATAATGATATATATTATATCATATTAAAATGGAAATTTTTATACATTTATGGACTTTCAAAATATAAGTTTAAATAATGATATATATTATATCAAAATATAAGTTTAAATAATGATATATATTATATCAGTCTAAATTTTTTAGGTTTTGGTTTGAAATTCTATGAGAAAGTGTTGGATTGTTGAGCTTATTTTTTCATACATAACTTGGGCTTAATGGTTAAGAACATGTGTTTGGTGTATGTAGATTACTTTATATTGGTTAGATTGTTAGAAATCTCTAAGCATTACTATTTTTTATGAATATTGATTTAATATTTAAAATACAATTTTTAATGGATTTAAGAAATATATTTAAATATTTATAAAATTTATAAATTTATATTTTTTTATTTAATATTCAAAAAATAATTTTTAATGGATTTAAAAAATATATTTAAATATTTATAAAGTTTATATTTTTTTTATATGAAAAATGTTGAAAATAATTGTATATATTAATATTGTTTTGTCAAGTGTAAAGAAAAAAATAAGCATTGCTAAGACAAGAACAAATTCTCACGAGCTCCATAGTAAAACTGGGCGTTGGTCAGTTCCTAAAACGTCATGGGATGAAAGAGTGTGTCACCTTCGTGACATTAAGAAGGTTGAAGATGAAAATAACTTTCTCTTAGATTGTCTATCTTATACCCATATTAGATCTCATTTTCAAAATATTTGTCACACTACCAACCTTCCTAACCTATTAACTCAACAAAAGTATGGTGATCTTGGAAATCTTCTCTTAATGCTTTTCGAGCACAGAAACAAAATTCTAAAGAATCGCAAGTAATCGCTTACCCTCTTAAGATCTGATACACCAATTTGGTCTCAGTGGACGTTAATCATCATCATCATTAAAAAAAAAWACTAGTTTTATATTAAGTTAGAGTTTTTAAAATTATATATATATATATATATATATATATATATATATATATATATATATATAAGTTATTTATCGATTACTATGTCTTGGTGAGATTGTTATGGACTTTCAAAATATAAGTTTAAATAATGATATATATTATATCATATTAAAAAGCAGTCTAAACTTTTTAGGTTTTGGTTTGAAATTTTATGAGAAAATGTTGGAACTATATAGTTGAGTGACTAAATATGTGTAATTGAAGTGTCTAAGAGTTTTTCAAAAATGCAATTTAAACAACAGAAAATTGTGATTTCATCTAAATTTGTGTCACTAGATTTAACTCCTATTAAAAAGCGTTATAAGAAGAACATTGTTATTATAGTTTTATATTGTATAGTTTTAAAAATAAAGTTCAAAAATTATATATATATTCCATTTTAATTAAGTAGTGTTTATTAACAACACCTAATCATCATTTAAGTAATTGGAAGGTAGTCTATTTCATATTGGTTAGCTTCTTGGAGATTTATAAGCATTCACTAATCTCCACCGATATTGGTTATAATATTTAAAAAATAATTTCTTATGAAATTAACTAATGATATATATTATATCATATTAAAAAATGTTATGGGTATTAGGATTATAGTTTTGTATTAGTATACTTAGTTGTTATTTAAGTAATTGACAATCTAACTGGGTCTAATGGTTAAGATAATTGACCATCTGAGTGGGCTTAGTGGTTAAGAACATGGTTTTCCTCCTAGGAGGTCGCAGGTTCAAATCCAGAGGGGGGTAGGGTATGTATACCTCTATAGAATTTAGGATTCAAATCCCTCCGGTCATGAATATATATATATATATA
>SNQJ01S0029661.1:83798-98271 GCA_010110895.2 Picea sitchensis | reverse complement strand
GGGGCTTTCCCTAGAACAAAGGGTCTATATTAAGTTGGATCCCAAGTGAAATTGATATCATATTTCTGGGTGAAACTTGGGAGCATGAGGAATCTAAGGTCCCTAACATAGACAGATTTATATTGTGGTCAACATGGAACAAGAAATCCTCCCATAGAGGGGTTGGAGGCATATATTGTTATATAAGAAATAACATTTCTCCTCACATTAGTCTTAATAAAAAACACCCTCTCAATCAATTCATTTGGGTGGATATTTTAGATATCAATGCTAAGAATATGTAAATAGCAAATTGTTATTTTACACCTATTAATTCTACCTCTTATACAAAAAACAATCTAGATAAAAATTGTGCCTATAAATCTTAGAATAATATATTTACAATATGAGAAATGAAGGTAGTATCCTCCTGCTAGGAGACTTTAATGCCATAACTACAAATAATAAAGATATTATATTAAACAACGATTCCAACCCTAATCCTCTATGGCTAGATAAGGACCTTGTTTTAGCTAATACATACAAGAGAAATTCAGAAGCCTTGACCGATAATTTATATGGCACTAAGCTAATCAAGCTTTGTATTTCTCAAGATCTAATCATTTGCAATGGTCTAATGAAGTGGCCAAAATCTAACTAGATGACTTGTATCCATGTTCTGGGTAGTAGTGTTGTGGACTATGTGATATCCAAGATCCATGTTTACAACCAAATAGTAAATTTTAAACTTTTAAACGACCATGAGCCTGACTTTGATCAAAGACCTTTAACCCTAACTCTAAACGTTATCATGCACAAAAAACCCCTTGAAGATAACTCCAGTAACCAAAGGCATCTGCGTTTTGACAAAAATAAAGTCAATCTCTTTTTAAAAGACTTAATCAATGAATTAAATCTTCTATCATATAAAAACAGTATTCCATACATCTATCAAAATTTTACGGCAATCCTCTCTACCTCCATAAACAAATCCTCTAACAAAGTGTTGTGTAAAAATAAGAATAGAATTTCCAACTCTTGGTATGATAACAAGTGTAAACTTTCTAGAAAAAACATTAGGGATGCTTGTAGTTAGTCTTTGAAATATGATAAGATTAATAGATACAAATCCCTAAATAAAATGAAAAAAGGATATACATAAACAAAAAACAAGAGAATCTTTTACACCTTTCTAAGCTAGTTCCAAAGAAATTTTGGAGGCAAATTCTGAACCATAAAACTAAAGAAAATTCTATGATACCCATGACAAACTAGAATTCCTTCCTTAAAAATCTTTACAAATCTCGTAATGTCCTGGACAAAATTTCAAAAGTTTCTACAGAAGATGATTTTTTTTCTACATAAACCATAAAGTTTGGGGTTAAGAGACTTGCAAATGGGAAATCTAAGGACATCGAAGGATACCAAGATGAAATATTAAAAATTGGAGGATCTATTATGATCCCTCACATACACAAGCTCTTCAATTTAGAATCCAAGCAGGGATTCATTAAACCTTGGACTCAAAGCCTCATTGTACTTATTTTTAAAAGTTGAGATAAAATAAATCCCTCTAGTTATAGGACCATTATGAGTAGCCCTATTTTATCCAAGTTATATGGAATTATTTTGGAAAAAAAGATAAGCATATGAATAGAAATCCACGGAAAAAGAGTTAAAGGTCAAGGCAATTTTAGAGGTTATCGTTCAATTGTGGACCACCTTAACACAATTAGGATCATTGCAGAGGAGTTTCACAATAATAAAATCAATCTCCTTTGTTGTTTTGATGACTTTAGGAAATCTTTTGACACTCTACCTAGGATCAACCTTTGGAATAGGTTAGAAGAGCTAAAATTTCCCTCTGAGCTGAGAGCTATTGCAGTAAGGTTGTATGAGAACGTTATTGCCAATTTTAGGAGAATTGAGGGTTGGTCAGAAGAAATTAACTACAATATAACAGTTAAACAAGGTTATCCCTTATCCCCTACCCTTTTTGGAATTTACATTGACAAGTTAGAATATTGTTTGGAAGCCCCTGGTTGTGTTCGACCAACTCTTTCTAGTATAGTAATCATCCTTCTTCTCTATGTCGATGATATTTTCCTTATGGAAGGGAATCCATATGACCTTAGTAAGAAACTTAGAATCCTCAAGGATTTCTTCTCTAGTACATGTATGCATGTGAACACTAACAAAACAAAGGTTATGATCATTAAATCCAACAACATTACCTATGATCATTTTGTATATGAAACAATATCTTGGAGGAAGTTACTTGTACAATTATCTTGGAATTGATATTAATCACAAGCTCAATTGGAACTATAGCATTGAGAAAATGATAAATGGATGGTGGAAATATTATTATGGGCTTGGAAATAATTGTAAATTAGAAAAAAAAATGTTATAGGATAAGAAAAAACCTCCTCTTTGAGACTCTTGTCACTCATGTTATCTTATATGGATGTGAAGCTTGGGGATGCAATATCTCTCGAGAATATTGGAGAAAGGTAGAGCAGATAAAAAAGAATTTTATAACTTATAATCTCAAAATTAGTTGCAATACACCCTATCATATCCTTCTCATCGAAGTGAGCCTTTCCCCATTGAGAGCACAACTATTATTAGGTACTTAATGGATAAGAACAAGATAAACAACATGGATAACAAGAGGCTCCCAAAAATTGCTTCATTCTCTATCCAAAATCACCAATGGATCAAGAGAGGATGGCATAATTATGCCAAGTCTTGGCTAAATCATTTGGAAATAAAAAAATAAGTTTTTTCTGTAGAATACCAGTGATATTAAAAATATTGTACAAGCTAAATTTAAGGAGAATCTATGGTGTGATAAAGAATTAGAGGATAAAATAAAATTGAGATATTGTAAGGAGGTGGTTAACCCTAACCTTGAAGATCAAAAGTATCTCTCTGTTTTGATTAGCGTAAAGTAGAGAATCAATATTGTTGGAATAAGAACTAATTCTCATGAGTTGCATACTGAAACTAGGCATTGGGAAATCCCCAAAACACCATGGAAAGAAACAATATGTCACCTTTGTGACACCAACAAGGTTGAAGATGAAAAAAAAATTCTCCTAGAATGTCCCACGTATACCCAAATTAGATCCCAATTTCAAAATATTTGTCACAATACCGACATTTCTAACCTTCTAAGTCATCAAAACTTTAGTGATCTAGAAATGCTTCTCTTAATGTTTTTCAGGTATCGAAATAACAATTTAAAGAAATCCAGGCAATCTCTTACTTTTGTTAAGGTCAGATAAACCAATTTCGGTCTCAGTGGACATTAACCACCATCACCATCATATATAATATATAATTTTAAATAATTTTAAATTTTCATTAAAAATCAGTATAATATAAAACTATATGATTAACATATTCCGAAAAAAATAAAATATGATATTAATATATACTGTTATTATTTTCAATCTCTCTCTCTCTCTCTCTCTCTCTCTCTCTCTCTCTCTCTCTCTCTCTCTCTATTGATTGTATATTTTGTCTTAAGTGAATGTCTATAAATTTCCAACAATATAATCAAGACAAAATATACAATCAATTACTTAAACAAGGTTGCATGGCAACATATACATGCCACTATGCAGGAATTTAGAGTAACTTGGTCATGCAAAGAGCCTCAACATGGTCAGGAATTGAGAGCATCTTGGTGGTAAGACCATGTGCACTGGTCAATAACCTCTTGAAGGGAGATCACCCAACAAAATGTGCGGATGTGAGCTATAGGAAGGCTATACTTATGCCAAAACCTTGTCCTGAAGGCGAACGTTGACTAGTTAACTAATTGTTAAGTGATGTGATATATTTTTCATTGAATTCTTTGTCTATTGGATTGACCTTTTTTAGTAGGGATTCAAGAAAAAAACTCCCAGTGAAGTCAAAGCCCAGTGGGTCGACCATTCTGATCTCTCTGTGACCCCGATAGCTCAACCTATTAATCAGACCCTCAATTATCGGATCGATTTTTTTTTTTAAGTAAAGAGAATATTGCCGCCCCAATCTCTGATGTGGTCGGTCGTTTACATCATAGAGCATTGTATAACCAGATCGACAAAATAATTTTTTTACATGTTGAATAGTGAGTTTTGATACCCGATCTACCGATTGGCCTCATCACAAACTGCTTTTGCATTGCTTGAGGGACCCGGTGGCCCGGTCTCTAGCCACGACAATTGAGTTCTTTCTAATCAAGGGTACCGATTCACAAGCTCCCTTGAGGTTCGGGCAAAACTGTCCTTGGAGCGAGTTTCGGTTATTGCCATTTGGCGTTTGGCGAGTTGTGCACATAGTTTCCCATCAACCTCACTCTGGTTACTACCGAATATAAATATTGCACTGCAAAATCATATTTTAATGGAAAACAATGATTTGAGTGTGTATTCTCCACATTTTTAATACTAGAATATTGAAATCGGGCATGAGAAGCCCTCGAATCTCACCAAGCCACTAATAGACACCATAAGGATTCTTCTTGCCCATGTCCTCGATGAAATCAGATTTGATAATAAACAAAATTAATATTAAAGAAATAAACAATGAGGAAGAGAGGCGGGTTAAATTAAAATAACAAGAAGAAAGAATAGATCATAGCAGGAGCCATAGGTACCTGGAATTAGAATTGCAATTTTATTTGGTTTGATAAGAAATATATTCTTAGCCCGATTTGTCAAAATGTTTGAATAGTAGATCATTCTCATTATCCAAACCTCAGTGTTTCTTCGGTTGTTGGTTACTTCTCTCTTTCTACCATTCTTGGGTTGACCCAGGTTCAAGTCTATCAYAGTTTCTACAAAACCTTCTAAAACTATCGACCCTCTTGGTAAACCAGAAAGAAACACAACACATAGAATACACTRTGCAGTCTCACTCGAGATAGTTCTTATGGGTGGCTGCAACGCTCATGTGATTGCATCCTGGGAATGAGTGGGGATCTAGGATTACACTCTGTGATGTTCATTTATTTTTACTCTAACATTCATCTATACTACACATTTTGTTATTATTATTCATGCATGTAGACATAATCAGATCTAGCTACCCATTCATGCATCCATCTACTAGCTAACCATTGACAGTAAAGAAATAAACAATACAAAATCCATTGAATACATGATCTATCGTGCTTTACCCCCTCCTAGGCTACGTCCACAAAGATTAAGCATCGTTCCTCTTTTATTATGGTGTTTCCAAAATTATAGCATTGTGCGCCTTACAATCCTCGGTCATTCAGGTTAAGATATACAATGAGGCGGACTAGATCACACCAGGCTCCTCATCCTGTGATCTAACCCTCAATATCTACCCTATTTTATCTCTCCATCTCAACAACTTACAACACAATCTCATATTTTTCAGTCATCCTTACATTCCAACTCTTCGAACAACAACAACCACAACCTAGACCTCCTGGGTACCTATTTATACTTATTTTTGGCTTATCATCCATTACATCCTCTTACCAAAACCCTAACCCTAGAATGGTTACATATTATTTCATGTGTGTCTCGCATGCTTTCCTCCTCTGCATGCTCGTTTACCTTGCACGTGTTGTTTTTCCTGCCAATTGTCTTTTCCTTCTTTGCGCTTTATTCTCCAAAATTAGTCTTTTCCCCAAAATGGGCATGTGCCCAACAATCCCCAAAACTGATATGTGTCTAGGCCCGATCCTCCTAGGCACTGCATGCTCCCTTGAAAACCTCAACTAGACTATGGAACTTGTCTGCAAGTCCCCTTCTTCATGTTTGGATCTGCGCGGCCTTTTCTGTGAGCGCTTCTAAGTTCTGCGCTTTGACCTCCTCCTAAACTATGGTTGTGCATTATGCAGGTGTCTGCTCCATATTCTTCTTCTCTGCCTCCAAATGCTCAATCATTTATGTTTCTTTCTCTTAGAGGGGTTCCATCTATTCCTGTCTCTCCTACTTGTGTGCCTACACAATCTTTAGCTCAGCCTGCAACTTCTTCATCTCATGTGTTCCTTTTAGGCGATTAGTGATGCTCATTGTCTTTTGCCTCTACTTGAGGTCCTGGATTTCTTCACTTATTATTTCTTCCTCTTGGTCCCATTGTTGGATCTTCTCATCTTCCTCTTGTGTTGTCCAAAGATGCATTGTTCTGTCAAACAATTTTTTTGTTGTGTTAGCTTATTTCTCCAACTCTTCTAGTTGGAGTGCAACTTTTTCTTTCCTCTACTCCCTGACCTCGGGTGGAGTCATCGGAGTCAACTTTTCCTTCAATTCCTCAATATGTTTCCTATAGTGGTTGATGGTTTGGGAAATCTTATTGAGTTTCCCCTCTGTACTTGAACTCTCGGTTTACGCGTTGTCTGAAAGGTGGTTGTAGACTATTGTCACCCCCTGTTCGATTTTATCTGCACACTCTTTCTCTCCTCTAGTCTCAAACTTTACTTGTTCAACCACGAGCTCCAATGCTTCCTTGTCACCTTTCGTTCCTGCATTTCTACTACATTTTTCCTTACGCGTGGTTGCACCTCATGCTCGATGCTAGCTTGGATTTTGTATAGCACCTTTGTGGTTATTCAGGATAATACCATGTCGACCTATGCCAAATATTTCAGTGTCATTTGTTACTCTGAATGTTGGACTCACATGGACAATTGTGTGAACTGTGTATTCCTTTTGTGCCATAGTCATTGTTGTTGTTGTTTCTTCTCCCTCGGGGATGGATTATGCTCCCCTTTCATACCTATGCGTGGTTCTGATTTTCTCGAGGACCTGCTTTATTCCATCTAGGTCATCTTGTATCTTCCCTCTTTGGTGCTTGGCTTCTTTGAAGTCATCTGTTGTGCAGTCTTGCACCTTATCCACCACAAGTTCGGCGTTGTCCTCTGTGATTGTGTACTCTGGCAGTTGTTTATGCACTTTGTCCTTCTTCCACGATCCTCCTTTATATAATATTGGCCTCTTAAATGGCCTCGCTTCCTGTGGAGTTGATGTTGAGGGGGTTCCATGCTTCATAGCCCCCTCTCTTTGTTCATTTTGTTGTGGGGCAATGTCCTTCTGTGCTATCGATGTATTTTTCTTCAACGCACTCCCCTTCATCTACTACGTCGGATTCTACGTTGGTTTTGGAATTTTCGGCGTAGCTTTGTCTCATGTAGGTGTCTTGGTTTTCCCTGAGTCTACCTCCGTACCCTTAGGCACTTCTTGAGTTAAGACTGAAATGTTCCACTCGTCGTGCCAATCTCCCATGGCCATTTATACGTATTCCTCCATGATGTAGTATCTTAATTGAAGCCACTCTTTTCCTGGATCCCTGCATGCTTGGATCCACCTATTGTTCCTGGATGCTTTGAAGTTGGCTATGTCCTTGAACTACGCAACCACATCTGGGGTAATTTTCCAAGTGTTGGATATTCTTTCCTATATTTCTGCAAAGTACCTGACAAAGGTACCCATGTTTGTGATTATGTGCTTGGTGTCCAAGTTTCTCCCCAATGATGTGTACCGTGTTACACGGCACCGACCTATCCAGTCGTAGAAGTATGAATATTGGGGCTCTCTCCACCCCATCAACGTGATTATCATGAGTAGCCACGAGTAGTGGAACTCTGTGTCGAGGACCTATGCATCTTTTCATTCCTCGAGGAATAGGTTCATCAGGTAAGGGGCCTAGCTAAGCAACATGCCATTCACGCACTGCGTTGCAACTACGACAACCCTGGTAGGGACTTCCTCCTTGCGACACTTTCTCAGCATTTTACAGGCCATGATTTTGGTGGTCATCTGTGTCGGGGCATCGCTGATCCTTTTAATAATAATCCCACGTGAGCCCCTCTTTGTCCCATATGTCCACTTCATTTCTTCATTCATATTCTTCTCTTTTGTTTTGTAGTCCAGGTACTACGTGAGGGTCTCACCCATTAACGAAATTCCTGTGATTACTGCTATCATCTCTACATCTATGGATATGGGTTGTTCCATCCTTAGGAATCCTCCATGGAGGACCACTATCAATTGCTTGATGTAGTTTTTCACCTCTTTCCCCCTTCCAAAGTGGGGAATATCCAACAGTTTTAGGATCCCTTTGTTTTCTAGGCCAACTACCCATGGATTTGGTTGTACAATGGGATCTCCAAAGGGCCCTATCCCTATGCTATCTAAGTAAACTTGTTGTGAAAATTCAGGGAATTTTCCTACATCGGCCACATCGTGGTCCAAGTATTTTAGCTTATCCACACAACCTAGCAGTGTTGGCATGGTTTTCCCTCCTTCCAGAATGCATGGGAGTACAATTGTTGTGTCAGGATACCTAGGTAGAGACCACACCATAGGTTGTTTTCCCTTTCATTTTTCTTGTTGACTTGAGGTCCCCTCCTCCATATATCTTCTTTCTACATCAGGGTCTGGCTGGCCAATAATATTTTCTACCAGACCCTCATGTTTCTGCGTGATTTCTACTCTGGTGGATTTGGGTACTGTCGCCTCCATCTGCACAGTAACTTGGCCATTTTCCTACTGGGATTCCTCGTCTGTCACAATTTCTAGTGGTTTTCCTATGGTATGTGTGGGATGTCCCTGTGTTCTACTAGTTGAGTCGTCTTCCATGGCCAATGTAGTTGGACCTTGTCTGTATTCAACCACTGGCATAGGGTCTACAGGTGCATCAAAGGGTGAACGAATTGTGTCGATGTCGATGAATTCCTCAGGATGTCTAGTTTCATGTCTGACCTTTGTTGCCTCCCGTGGTGCTTGGATACTTCGTGTTTTCCTCCCTTCTTGGCTCGACGCACCCATATTTGGTGGTGCCATCTTGGGTACTAGTTAGTTTTTGTCGACTAAGTCTTTATTGGGTCGCCCTGTATTCTTTGTCAACTCACTTCCGCTCTATGTTCTCTGTTTCTCTGTAAATTCACAATTTCACAATGAGTCTTATATTTCCCGTGTGTCCCCTTTATATAGGCAAGTCATGAAAATTCTCAGAGAAGCTTCCCCAATTTTGATTAATGTAATGGCACTTTATGTGTACTTTTTCTTTTAATTCCATAATTTCTTCCAGTTGGCACCTTTTTTCCGTAACCGTCATTTTTCAAATTTCCACTTTTTGTGACCGTTGGTCCTTTTTCCAGTGCATTGAGCTTTCCAAATGCATGGTATGTCATGTAGTTGTTATGCATGGAAATTTTCTTTTCGTCGTGCTAAGTCCATTTTTGTTGCGCGTGATACATTTTCTTTTCGTCAAGCTAAGTCCCTTTTTGGTGCTTGCGGTAACTCTTGCGAAATTTGTTTTTTTCCTCTACTATGGTACACTATGTAAAAGTTTTCTTACTGTGCGATAAATTTCTAAGTACTAGGAGTTTGATTGTCCCTATACAGTTTCAGTCAACTCCCATTGATCATTCCTCTCAGTTCTGTGCCTCCCAAATCTTTCAACTGTACAGATCCCCCATATGTGACAGTCTTCACTTCATATGGTCCCAACCAATGCATTTTGAATTTCCCTGGATGCTGAAGAAATTTACTTTCATATACCAAGACTAGGTTTCCCTCCTTGAAATTCTTCCTCTTGATATGTCTATCATTCCAATATTTATCTCTTTTTTTCTGAACTTCTTGGTGAAATCATACTAGAATCCTATCTTCTTCCATATTCATTAGCTGACTGAGCCTTGCTCTTATTTCACCTCGTTCTGCCATGTTGGTGATTGTTTCTATGCGTAGACTAGGTACCAGAAATTCTAATGGCACCACTGCTTCTTTCCCATACACCAACCTGAATGGTGTCTATCCTGACAAATTTTTGCATGTATTCATGTATGCCCACAATACTATTGGTATCTTCAAGTCCCAATCATCCTTGTTAACATTGCAGATCTTTGTCAAGGCATTCTCTAGGATATTATTAAAGGCTTCAACTATTCCATTTGCTTGCGGGTGATATGGTGTACTCTTCTGATGATATACTTCAAATTCCTCAGTCACAGCCTTGATAGTACTATTGATAAAGTGAATACCTTGGTCACTCATCAAAATCCTTGGGCATCCAAATCTAGTGATCAATTGCTCAAATAGGAAATGTGTTGTTTTCTTTGCGCTACAATATTTTACCAGTGTTGCTTCTGCCCATATTGTTAAGTATTCTGTCACAATAATGATATACCTTGCTCCTGACCTTTTTGTTGGTGGGTTAATTGGTCCCACAAAGTCTATTTCCCATTTGTCGAATACTTTCAAGGTTACTTGTGTTATTAGGGGCATATCATCCCTTCTATTAGGTTACCAAACCTCTGACATACATCACATCGCTGGCAATAATCCTTATCATCTCTATGAATGGTTGGCCACCATAGTCCTATGTGCAATAGCTTATGCGCGGTAGATTTTCCTACATAATGTCCTCCAACTATTCCCTCATGGACCTCTGCTAAAATCCTAGGCCTCTCATGTTCTAGTACACATCTTCTCAAAATGATGTCTGTGCCTATCTTGTATAAGTTTCCTACAATCAATTGATAGTCTACAGCTCTGGCAACCAAAATTTTCTTTTGAATAGTGTTAAACTCTTGCGGTGCAGTCCCTATACACAAGTATTCAATGATGTCAGCAAAATATTCATTAGATACTTGGATTGAAAATAATTGTGCATCAGGGAAGTTGTCCTCTAAATTTGTAGGTTCCTCTTCGTTGGTTACTCTTGACAAGTGTTCCAATCTTGCATTTAGCTACACTAGTTTGACTACCACTTTGGAATCGAATTCCTGAAATAATAGTAGCCATATATAGATCCTCCCCCCCAACACTGGCTTGTTGACTAGGTATTTGAGGGTTGAATGGTCTGTAAACATTTGAAAGTGTTTTCCAAGTAAATAGTGTTTGGACTTCTCAAGTGAATATACCATTGCTAATCCTTCTCTTTCTGTAGTATTGTAATTTTTCTCCGACTCTGATAGTTTTATGCTTGCAAATGCTATAGGATGGTCCAATTCTTCTACTCCTGGTTGTGCCAAAATAGCTCCAAGTGCTATGGTTGATGCATCTACATGCACATTAAATGTCTTTTCCCAATCTAGGAATACTAGTATAGGTTATGTTACCATCTTCTCTTTCAAGGTGTCCAGCCCTCGCTGACACTCCTCATTCTATTGGAATTTACTATCTTTATTCAATAGTTTCTCCATCGAAGCAGTGATCTGCGCATACCCTTTTATGAATTTCATGTAGTAGCCTATGTGTCCCAATGTTTCTCTCAACTGGAGTATTGATTTGGGTGGTTTTAAGTTAGCAATGACTACAGTCTTGGCAGGATCTACTAGCAAGCATTGTTTGCACACTATATGGCCCAATAGTATTCCAAATGGTGTCTCAAAAATGCACTTCTTGATATTCAATGATATCTGACACTTCCTGCGTCTTTCCAACATTAGCCTTAACACATCTACATGATATTTCAACAGACTATAGACTGTCTAGTCATCCATATACACTTTTAAAAACTGATGGATGAATGATTTGAAAGCAGCTATGACTGCCCTTGAGAATATGGCTGGTGCATTCTTCAGCCCAAAATGCATGACTGTGTACTAGTAGGATCCCCATTATGTAGAAAAAGTGGTCTTTTACCTATCTTCTGGATTTATCTTGAATTGATGGTAGCCTGAGAATCCATCTATGAATGAGTATGCTTCATGGCCTCCCACATTCTCTAATACCTCATCTGTGAAAGGGGTGGGAAAAGGGTCATGTAGGCAAGAATTATTCAGCTTCCTTAGATTGACACATATCCTTATGCCTCATTGCTTCTTTGCCTTAACTACCATAGGGCTTATCCATTCTGATTCTTCTACTAGTTCTATGATTCCAGCTTCCAATATTCTGTCAATTTTTGCTTTTACTTTCTTCTTATATATTGGATTCAGTCTATACGGTCATTGTCTAACAGATCTAGCCTCAGGTTTGAGAGGTATATTCATCTCTCCTAACTCTTCTTCTATGCCTTCCATCTCTGTAAATGTTGTTGGGAATAGGTCATTGTACTTGCGTAGTAACTCTGTTATTCTTTCTATTGTTTGTTCATCCTAGTAATCTCCAATGCTCGCCATTTTTGGATTCTCGATTGTCCCAATGTTGACTTTCTTCACCTTGATTGGTGCATCAAATACTTTCAATTCCATAGATGGGCCTTCCACCTCTCTTTATACTTCAATTTCTATAATTTGGATATTTCACGGGTCATCTTCATCCGGTGCTTCTTCTTGCACATGGTAGCATGACAATAGTTCCTTAATTGTCTGTATGTTCTGTTGTTGATACTATGTTATACGTTCAACCTCTAGTTCCTTAATAAATATCACCCCTCTGATTTGTTTGAGTGATGAATAAATGTTGGGGTTATCATGTTCAAAGGAGAAAGTGACTATAAAATTCTATTGTAATGTTGTCCATTCTACAGTGTCTCTGCGTAGTTCTTGGTCTACATACCAGTTTGTTGGAATTCCTTCCATTGTATGAATGAAGTGATGAGGCCATTCCTCTAGTGGTTTCATTATCCATATTGTTCTGCACTTCTCCAAGTGTTCTACCAGTGCCCCCTATCCATCATATCTCTGCATCTCATTTCTTCCCTATTCCGCATTGAATCTAAGGCACAGTAATCGCTTACATTGGTATCAGTCCTTAACTATCTCTTTGTGCGCACCCCACCATCTTGTAGGTGCTTCCTTGTCCAAGGATAAGAAACTTTGATTTTATAACACCTCATCTTTGTATCTTGTTAATAGTTCTTCTAAGTCATTCACCCCATTAAAAATGGGAGGTTCTCTCATCTATGTACCTACCTATCTTACTGTGCGGTCTATTCTTGCGCACCTTCTTATGGATACTTCATGTTATATCTGCTGGCAATTTTGTAGCCTTGTATCTGAGTCTGAAGAACATGATGTGATAATTCTCCAAATTAGTACCTCATGTGCAGTTGGGTTTACATAATATTCTGTGTGCGTAGTGGTCCTATACAACTGGTTTATCTCTCTAAATCCAGACAAGTTGGTTCTACAAACCTTTCTCCTTCTGAAGGATCTAATGGCACAATGACTTTGTAGTCTCATGATTCGAATGCCATGTTCCTTGTCTTCAAGTTGATTATGGCCTGGTTATCAAATTCCCAATCCAGTCCAAGAAGTGATAGATAAGGTGTTTTGCCGTCCACTATTTATATTACTTTAAAATTGGTTTTAGTGTGCACTCCATCCAGATCTACTGTCACACCCTTTAGCCTTCCAATTGGAAAAACTTTGTGTTGATTTTCTAGTTTTATCCGAATAGGTGAATATCCTAATATGGGCTCTCCCATACATTGCCATGTATTCTTGGGTAACACATTTACTTCGGAGCCTAAATCTAGTATAATATCCCCCATGTTGATGTCTCCAATGTTGGCATTCGATATGAATTATATGCTTGTTCTCCTCCTTGTACGTATATGATTAAACATTTTCTGCTCTAGCTTCCCCTCTACCTCTGTGTTACATCTTTCTACCATATTTTGTAATACTTTAACAGATGATGGATCATCTAGTAGTTTAACACAGGATTGCAGAAAATCCTTTATGGTACTTACTTGTCCTAGGGGTTGTGCTTCATTAGTGTGATCCAACGATGAAGGCATATCGTACGTTGGTACGTCCTAAGTATGTTGCAAAGTTGATGTAGATACAACATCTGGATTCAATAATTATTGTCTGGCTTGCTTGAATGTCCCCTTTTTGTTCTACACATCAAACTACTTTTGTGGTTTGGCATTCTTCCTCACCCATTGGTGTTGTGTTGGATCATTTTGTATTGCGTGAGCTCCTGTCTTAGCTCCTCCACGTGTAACTATGTTGATATTTCTTCCATCATCCCTTGCATTTGCATAAATCCACTAAACATTATAATTGTTTTGATTCATTTTCTCCTAAATATTCCTCAATAGTGTCATACAATCTTTTGTGTTATGATCTGATGCGCGACAATACATACATGTCGCAGGTGGAAGTGGACATTCTCGTGCATAGTGTTTTGGTTGTTGATAGTTATGGCATACAACCGGTCCTCTACCTCTTCCAAAGCCTCCTCTACCTCTTCCTCCATCTCTGTAGCCAGTTCGATCTCCTCGCGGTGCGTTGTACTTAAGTACCTGATTATACTGTGCGGGATTATACTATGGTTGCGCGGTATTGTACTACGACTACGAAGTGTTATACTACTATTTCACAGTGTTATATGGGGCTAGTAATTGGTTAAAATGTGGTTCATATTTACGTGTCATCATTTATTCCTACACCATATAGGTGTTTGATGTTATTTCCCTCATCAGCTCCATTGTCCTACAATATTTGTCATCATGACCCACTGACTTGCAAAAGTTGCAATATGAACTCTTAGGCACTGCCTAATATTTTTGCATCATTGGGCAATGATATGGCTCATTCCCCCGTGTCTTACAGATCTCACAC
>SNQJ01S0029661.1:34455-61923 GCA_010110895.2 Picea sitchensis | reverse complement strand
CTATGGGGAGGTTTTTACCGAGGGTACTATCTGAGGTATATCAGGGTACCTTTCTCCCATGAATCAGACATGCGGTCTGAACTTGGTCAGTAAGCATATAAATAGTGATTTATGAAGACATAAGCCATACGTAGTCTTTCCATTATAAACATGCATCTACTAGTACTGATCAAAATACCATACATACATTCTTATAATGAAATCATTCATAGTTTCACAGCTTATGAGCATAATTATCAGAATAAACATATATATATTTCAAGATGCCAGAGGAAAAACACTTATCAGAAATAACACCAGGGGTTAAGCAACTGATGAGAGGGGTGCTCGTTTCCACCCAACCGTAGGCTCAACGACTCCCAGCGAATTTACCACTAGCCACCCCCGAGCTGAGACCACGATGCTGTGAGACTACGTCTCTGTTTGCCAGTGATCAGTAGCGAAGGTTATTCTCCTTCCTCCTTGCTATCACTCACTCTGCATATTTCCAGAGTTCTCTTCTTCCCCTCGCGTCTGCCCCCAATCGCTTCCACCCCACGCCTTATCCTCTTGCGAGGTTGTGTGTGGCACGATTACCCTCGCGTTGGTCAAGCCTGACGGCTCTACGGATGGGCGGTTCACCTCCAATCCCTCATTAAGCCATCTACCTACCAGCCTACGAGACATTTAATTCGGGGCCAACGAGCCACTTTTGGTTCTCCGGGCCAGTGAAGTCCAAATACGGTATTAATTCTCGGTGGAAGTTAACGCCACCTTTCTAGGTGCCTTCCACCGCCATCGTGGTTTCTTTTTCTGCACATCCCCTCAACAGTCCTGCAATATAAATTCATAATGCTATTCACATTTATTGACCTTCTCCATAAGGTCCATTAACATCACATATTCACATTCATGAGTTTGCCACAGTTCTGATCAGTCTAGTTATTTTTTACAAACTAGGGGAAACAAGGTGTTACAATAAGTCAATGGTTCAATTACCATCCAAGATCGAGAACATTGAACTAGAAAATCAACAAGAAGTTCATGATGGACCTAAAGAGGAGGAAGGCTCATTTAGAGTTCAGAAGATGAGGAAGAAAGTCCACCTTAAACTTTAAGAAGGTCCACTCAACAAAGAAGGAAACCAAACATGTATAATTATAGTTTATGTGATTTCAGATGTATATTTGTTTTATTTGCTAACATCGATGAGCCTAACACTGTGAAAGATGCAACAAAGATGGAAGATAAAGAGTCTTGAATATTGGTCATGGATGAGAAAATTGCAACACTTAGAAAGAATGATACAGACTTGATACCATTTCCCTATGGATGAAAATCCATTGGCAGTAAATGGGTGTTCAAAAAGAGATCGATTTAAATGGAAATGTTGAAAAGCACAAGACAAGGTTGGTTACAAAAAGATATTCTCAAATTGAAATGTTGGAAAATAATCTCCTTATCCTAAATAAGTTTTTTTAACTAGTTGAATGCCAACACATAACAAGAGATGAATCATTAATGATTACCTAAAAAGCCTTAAAACTATTAGGTTACTACTTGCCCCTAAACAGTAATTTGATTACCTAAAAGGCCTTAAAACTATTAGGTTACTATTTGCCCCTAAATAGTAATTTCCATGGACACATGTAGTTGCGTCGAACTCACATTCTATATACAAGACTTTTTAAACAAAATTATTAAATGCCAATACATAACAACATACAACTCCTTAATTATTACTCAAAAAATTAAACCAAAATAATTGTGAAAAATGAACAATTAATTTTTGTTGTGTTTCCACTAAACACATCTAAATGCATAAATTTTAAATACTGCATTATTGAAATTACGATTCCAAATTAGATGAAAAAAAAAGAAGCAAAAAACAAAACACAAAAACACTAAAAAATGAAATGTTCAAAGTTGAAGTATAACCCATACATGATTCTTATGCTTCCCACGTGGAGAGAAGAGCATCACCCCTTCATTCAAATTGAAATAAATTCATACAAAGTGGAACCTCGTGGAGCCCTAGCCTCCAACCATGTATACATAGTTATATATTAATTATTATAATTTTTCAATATGCCAAAAACCAAACTAATCTTTATAACTTAATTACAAAGTAATTTGTCAAATCACAGTTCCTGCTATAACGGTGTTGGTATCTTCAATTGGGTTGCAGACGCCCAAAATACTCAGCATCATGCGGTACCTGTGCCTTTCGTTCAACAACAAGGCTCAATCGAAGTACTTGACCTAGAATATACCTTCACCAAGTCTTCGTTTCTTACTTAGTTATGAGTGTGTTACATTTACTTAGTTAATGCAACAGTAAAGAAAAACAACCATACAAGTATAAACACAAGATTTGTGTGTGTGACCAAACTGGCCTAATACCCAGAAATATTTGATAAACAAAAAAATAGAGTGTCGAGCTAACTCATGCCACCCACAGAAAGAGTTTAGAAGAAAAACCATACAATCGAACTTCCCTTACACACTCTCTCTTCGTCATCTCAATGAAAGATCGTCACCTGTGCGCTTCATCTTTGATGCCTGTGATCTCGTCTCTCCTTCGCCTGTTCCTCTATGTGGTTCAGACTTGTATTTCTCCTCCAACTTGATGTCTTCAAATGACACTCTCTTCTTGGCTTATATGGACGCCCAACGGGTGCATTCTTAAACCAAGGCAAGACACAACCTTTCATTTTTCACTGAGTTGACTTCTCCCATGGGCACGCGTCTATTGGGTCACACCCAAGAACGCTCCACCCATACTTGGATTGCGTCCAAACTAAGTCATCTTCTTGTGCACCACTTAGTACAGTGTGCACGCCTTGGCATGGTGTGTGCACCCAAGATGACCACACGCACCTCTATATGTTCATAATGTTCCTTCGATGGATCAATAACTCTCGTCGCACAATCATTCAACGACCTCACTTCGGATGGGTGTATGGTGTTTGGGTGAACACTGGCCCATTTTTCCAGAGGTGTTACACCTTCCCCGGACCCAAGTCATTTTCATCCTTGGAAATCCCGGTGCGGGATATCCCTTGTGCTTCACCCCAAACTCGTGGATCTTGTGCTTCGATTTCCACAACCCTTCTTCCCTTTCCCATCAACCATCTTCTTTGGATATTCCTTTCCAACGAACGAAATACTCAAACTGACGATTCTTTCTAATTCATGTCATTTTGTATGGAAATATCTCATCAACCTCAAACTTTGGTCGAACGGTAATCATCGTTGGACCGTAGGTGGGCTCGGTTCTCTCTGGGTCCTTCGTATCCATTCGACATGGTTTCAATTGATTGATGTGAAAAATAGGATAATGGGATCTTAAGTGAAATGAAAGCTCCAACTTATATGCGACTTCCCCGACTTTCTCAAGTATCTTGAAGGGACCTTCAAACCTATGCACTGGTGATGGAGACATCCTGGTAGGTGGCGGGGATTGGTTCCTACCCAACCTGATGAAGACCTGGTCACTTACGTTGAGATTCACATCTCGCCTTTCTAGATCTGCCCAATGCTTCATCCTTTCTTTTGCACCCATCAAATGTGCATGAGCTAACTCCAACTAGTCCTCCCAACCTGTCATGAAGCCTAAGCTTGAGAGGTTTGTCCCATAATAGCCTTGCATCACTGTGTGTGGGGTAATGGGTTGTTGTCCATTCATCAATTCGAACAGATTGTAGCTCGTCACATAACTCTTCTGTAGATTATAACTGAACTGCGCAACATCCAACAGATCTAGCCAATTTGCTTGATCTATTCTCACATAGTGTCGCAACTAGTCTTCCAAAATCTCATTGATTCATTATGTCTTCCCATATGTCTGTGGATGGAAGTTGGAGATCATCAACAACTTCGTTCCGACAATCTTGAACAGTGTTGTCCAAAACTTCTCAATGAACCTTGTATCCCTGTCTGAAACAATGTTCAACGAAAGACCCCAATACTTCACTACATGCTTCAAAAACATATGTGCCACCTCTTCTGCTCCACAGTTCATCTTCATTGGAATGAAAACCGCATACTTGGAAAAATGATCCACCACGACCATGATTTCATTGTACCCCTACAATACTGACAATTAGGTGATGAAGTCCATTGAAACACTTGCCCATGGTTTCTTTGGAGTCGGTAAAGGTTGTAATAGACCTACTCGCATCCTGGTGTCAACCTTGTCCTGTTGAAAAACAAGCCAAGTCTAGACATAGACTTCTACGTCTCGCTTCATACGCTCCCAGAATTATCCTCTCTCCAATAATGCCAATGTTCTCTGTTGTCCTAGGTGGCCAGCAAAGGGAGAGTCATGACATTCCTTCAATATCTCCTTGTGAAGATGACTTGAATTAGGAATGTAGAGGCGTCCACCAAAGTACAAGAGCCCGTCACGAAGAAAGAACCTCCTTGTATTCCCCTCCTCTACTTGCTTCATAATGCTTTTTCGTTGTTGGATCAACTTGTAGTCCTTCCTTAATATTTTCTCGCAACTCTTCCAACACATGGATCTGACTCCCATCTGTCGTAGTAGGTGATTTGTCTTCCTCAAGTGCGGCTAATTGAGCCTTCCTACTCAAGGCATCAGAAACAACATTGAGTTTTCCTGGCCTATACTTAATGGTCACGTCAAATTTGGCTAAGAAGTCATGCCAACGCACCTACTTGAGGGACAACTTGGGTTGTGTTGCAAAGTAACTTGTCGCAACATTATTTGTCTTGACCACAAAGGGCATGCCTGGCAAGTAGTACCTCCAGACTTGTAGACAATGCACAACAACAGTCATTTCCTTCTCGTGGACCTGATACCTTTGTTCGCAATCCTGCTACTTCCTTCTCTTGAAAGCCACATGGTGCCCATCCTGCATCAAAACTCTTCCTATGGAAAAGTATACACAAGTCTTAACCAAAGTACTTGACCCAAAACATGCCTTCACCAAGTCTTCGTTTCTTACTTAGTTATGCGTGTGTTACATTTACTTAGTTAATGCAACAATAAAGAACAACCATACAAGTATAAACACAAGATTTGTGTGGGCGGCCAAACCGGCCTAATACCCAGAAATATTTGATAAACAAAACAACATAGTGCTGAGCTAACTCGTGCCACCCACAAAAATAGTTTACAAGAACAACCATACAATCAAACTTCCCTTGCACATTCTCTCTTTGTCACCTCAACCAAAGCTCATCACCTACGTGCTTCATCTTCCATGCCTGCGATTTCATCTCTCCTTCATCTATTCCTGTGCACAGTTCAGACTTATATTTCTCCACGAACTTGATGTCTTGTAACCTTTCATTTTTCACTGAGCTGACTTCTCCCATGGGTGCGCATCTCTTGGGTTGCACCAGATGGGTGCATGGTGTTTGGGTGTGCACTTACCCATTTTTCCAAAGGTGTTACACCCTCCCCGACCCCAAGTCATTTCCTTCCTCGATAATCTTGGTGCAGGAGCTCCCTTATGCTTCACCCTGAACTTGTAGATCTTGTGCTTCCATTTCCACAACGCTTCTTCCCTTTCCCAACAACCATCTTCTTTGGATCCTCCTTTCCAACGAATGAAATACTGAAACTGACGATTCTTTCCAATTCCTATAATTTTGTATGCCAAGATCTCATCAACCTCCAACTCTGGTCGATCGATAATCATCGCTGGACTAGGAGACGTGGGCTCGGTTCTCTTCACGTCTTCTACATCCATTCGTCATGGTTTCAATTGACTGATGTGAAAAACAAGATAATGGGATATTAAGTGAAACGTCAACTCCAACTTATAAGCGACTTCCCCAACTTTCTCAAGTATCTTGAAGGGACCTTCAAACCTCCACACTAGCAGTGGAGATATCTTGATAGGTGAAGTGAATTGGTTCCTACCCAACTGGTCACCTACGTTGAGATGCACATCCTGCCTTTCATGATCTGTTCAATGCTTCATCCTTTATTTGGCACCTACGAGCTAACTCCAATTGATCCTCCCAACCTATCATGAAGCCTAAGGTTGAGGGGTTCGTCCCATAATAGCCTTGAATCATCGTGTGTGGGGTAATGGGTTGCTATCCATTCGTCAATTCAAACGAACTTAGCCAGTCACAAAACTCTTCTATAGATTATAACTGAATTGCACAACATCCAACAGATTTGGCCAGTTCGCTTGATCTGTCCTCCCATAATGTCACAAGTATTCTTCAAAAAGCGGGTCATTGATTCCTGGAGCTCATCAACAACTTCATTCTGACAAGCTTGAACAATGTTGTTCAAAACTTCTAGATGAACCTCGTATCCCTGTTCGAAACGATGTTCAATGGAAGACCCCAATACTTCACTACATGCTTGAAACACATATGTGCCACCTCTTTTGCTCCATAGTTCGTCTTCATCGGAATGAAAACCACATACTTGGAAAAACAATCCACCACGACCATGATTTCGTTGTACCCATGCACTACTGGAACTTGGGTAATGAAGTCCATTGAAACACTTTCCATGGTTTCTCTAGAGTCGGTAAAGGTTGTGACATACCTGCTTACATCCTGGTGTCAGCCTTGTCTCGTTGACAAATAAGACAAGTTTGGACATAGTCTTCTACATCTCACTTCATACGCTCCCAAAAGTACCCTCTCTCCAACAATAAGAATGTTCTCTATTGTTTGGGTGGTCGGCCTAGGGTGAGTCATGACATTCCTTCAAGAGCTCCTTGCGGAGATGACTTGACTTAGGAATGTAGAGGCGTCCACCAAAGTACAAGAACCCATCACGAAGAAAGAACCTCCTCATCTTCCCCTCCTCTACCTGCTTCATAATGTTTTTCGTTGTTGGATCAACCTGTCAATGGTGCAACAATCTTGGAATAACCTTCTACCAACCTTCATAGTAGTTGACAAATCCAAGGAAGACCCTCACATCATGCACAAAGCGCCACTCCTCCTAATTTGCGATCGCAACAATCTTTGCTTGGTCCATGCGAATTCTTCCTTGTCCCACCCACTGGCCAAGAAAAGGTATTTCGGTCTACCCAAAAGCACAATTGGACTTCTTCAAGAACAACTGAGGCTTTCACAATGCCTCAAAGACTTTCTCAAGTGTTTCTCGTGCTCCTCCATGCTCTCATTGAACATAACAATTTTGTGTTCAACACCTTGGTGGGAGCGTCTTAAGCAACTCCTCTAACATCCGATACTCAAACTTATCCAACAGTTGGAGAGTTCTTGTGGAACATGCATCCCCACTCCATCATCCTCAATCTCCCTAATGAACGCAACATAAACCCGCCAACCAAATCCTCTCGCTACTCTCTTCATGCTCAAAGCAAAGACAATCTGCACTCCACACTTAGGCTTCCGCGCAGTTGTGCACACAACCCACATCTTATGTTCACTCATTATAACCAACGTGTCTAACCATGGCACCAAAACAACCTTTATCCTTCTAAGAAAATCTTGCCCCATAATGACTTCAAAGTCGTCCATCGGGAATACCATGAAGTTTGCACGTCATTTCCATTAATCAAACTACACATGGACCAGTGAGGCAACTCATGTTGCCTTCTTTGCCTTAGAATTCACAACCTTCACTTATGTTTTGCTTGTTGTGACCTTGAGACCGAGATCATTAGCCAACTCTGCCCGCAGAAAGTTATGCGATGCAACTGTGTTAACACGTGCTTGAACTGACCTGTGGTTGATGATCCTGTCAACGAAGCACAGTTGATGCATTCTTTTTCCTTGGCCATCCAATGCATCCATTCGTCTTCTGTCAACTGAACCTCTCCATGCCTCATGCGTTTCATAAAAAGAACAACAACAACTTCTGCAACTCACCGGACCGTCCCAGTTGCAGCGTCCACCAAACTTTGTTTGCCTCTGTCCACCGCACCTTCCATCCACAACCTGTCGTGAGCAACCATCGTTACTTGTTCAAGACAAACAAATCTGCAGTGATCCCCATTTTTCCAAGTCGATTTTCTCCTGCCTTCTGCGGTGGAGTTCTCCAAACTACCAACCGACTTTATGTTTTGCTTTGATACCACTTGTCATGGTGCAGGGATCTTCAGTTGGGTTGCGAACACCCAACATCCTTAGCATCCCATGACACACACCTTTTTGTTGATAACAAGGCTTAACCGAAGTACTTGACCCGGAGTACACTTTCACCAAGTATTTGTTTCTTACTTAGTTATGTGTGTGTTACATTTAGTTAGTTAATGCAACAGTAAAGAAAAACAAACATACAAGTATAAAAGCAAGATTTGTGCAAGCCACCAAACCGACCTAATACCCAGAAATATTTGATAAAGAAAACAACAGAGTGCCGAGCCAACTCATGCCACCCACAAAAAGAGTTTACAACAACAACCATACAACCGAACTACCCTTGCGTGTTCTTTGTTCGTCACATCAGCGAGCCAAAGCTCGTCACGTACGCGCTTCATCTTCGATACCTACGATTTCGTCTCTCCTTTCTCTGTTCCTCTGCACGATTCAAACTTGTATTTCTCCTCCAACTTGATGTTTTCGAATGGCACTCTTTTCTTAGCTTATATGGATGCCCAACGAGCGCGTTCTTTCACCCAGGGAAAACGCAACCGGGTGCCTCTTGGGTCGCACCCAAGCGCGCTCCACCCATACTTGGCTTGCGTCCGGAGTAAGTCATCTTGGTGCGCGTCCCTTGGTACGGTACGCTCTCCTTAGCATGGTGCGTGCGCCCAAGACGGCCGCGCGGACCTCTATAAGTTCATTTTGTCCCTTCGATGGATCGAGCGCTCTCGTCGCACGTCCGTTCGGCGGCCTAGTGGCGGATGGGCGGGTGTTTTCTGGGCGCGCACTTGCTACGACACGCGGGTAAGTTGCACCGGCCGGAGCCATCAAATCCGGTTGATAAGAATTGCAGAAATATTTGTCGAATACAGTCCCGACTCCCGACACTCTCAAGAAACAAACGATCGCTTAAGACACGCAGAAAGCGGGCAGGGTAGTTGCACCGGTATTTCATACGGGGTACTTAAATCCAGTTGATGAAGAAGTGCAGAAATTGACGGTTGTATTATTTAAATTGTAATTTTTAATATTTGACTGGATTCGGAACATGCAAATTTGTCCAATATTGTAATTTATAAGTATCTGAAATCATAAATTTATATCTAACTGAAAACACGGATCCATCGCTGTATCCCATACCACGAAAAATAGCAAATACAAATACGAAGCATTTAGTGCAATTAAGTTTGTCCTCGTTAAACTATAATTTGATTTCAACTTTCTAGAACATGACTTGATTTCAAGTCTCATTTTAATTGGGCCAATAATACACCCCACAAGAAAGGCTCCTCCTGAACAATAATTAAATCAAATGCAAGTACGGGGCATTAAGTTCAAGTAATTTTGTTTTTAATATTTATATATACACAGCTACTTGGTTCTGAGTCTTGCCCACACATTGGGAGATTGAGAGATTGTAGGATGGCTGCACCTGCACCTCACCTTTTCCTCCTTCCCTCCATTGGAATCGGTCATCTTATTCCTTTTACAGAACTCGCCAAAAGGCTGGCTGCCCGAAGATTTCTCGTCTCATTCTTCGTATCTACTGATCATGGCCTCTCTATGGCAGACGCAGCGAACATTCGCATTGTAGAGCTCCATCTTTCCCACCCGATAAATACCGAAGCCAGCGACAGCAAAAGTTATGCTTCAGACCAGATTCCGCCCCAGATGTTTTTGAACCGCACGTTGCTTCAAGACGCATTCCAGAAACTGATCATGTCTGAGGAAAACGAGAATGGGTTTCGGCTCATGTATCCTCCTCCCCTCTGCATCGTTTCAGACTTTCTGTTGTGCTGGACGGTGACCATGGCTGCCAAGCTCAGAATTCCGAGGGTGAATGTTGAGTGCTCGTCTGCCTATTCCCAAAACTTATTAGAAGCACTCTGGACCAAACTACCTCGCAACCTGGAACGGAGCAGTTCTGGCAGATACATTGTTCCCCATCAGGCCAAACGCACCCTCTTCTCGAGCTCTCAGATGCCCTCCGAGCTCCGCGATGCGGATGAAACCCACTGGATTTGCAAAATTAGCGAAGAATATTATCGTTTGAGCAAGCAGAGCTGGATGAACATTACTAACACCTTCCATGAATTGGAAGGAGATCATGTGGATGAATTTCAGAAGCGCTATTTAGGCCCTGTCAGACCCATCGGCCCTCTGCTGCCGGACTCTTTTCTAAGCGGTCGATATCTCACCACGCCAACGGCTCGACTGGCCGCAGCGGAGTTAGAGTGGTTGGACCATCGACAGCCGAGATCAGTCGTTTACGTCTCTTTTGGCAGCCAAGGTTTGATCTCTTCTTCTCAGATCATTGAATTAGCGTTGGGTTTAGAGGCAAGTGGGAAGCCATTTCTCTGGATGCTGAGTCTCCCAGTTTCTGATGAGAAGAATCCCACCCTGGATGGCTTTTACAGGCGGACAGAGCAGCAAGGCCGCATAGTAAGCGGATGGACAGATCAGTTAGCCATCCTTTCTCACCCTTCTGTGGGGGCTTTTATCACTCATTGTGGTTGGAACTCTACTCTTGAAGCCATCTGCGCTGGGATTCCTCTCATCTGTTGGCCATTATTCGCAGATCAACATTTCAATGCGAGGTTTATCGTGGACGAATCCAAGGTTGGGATTGAGGTTGTCAAGAGTGATGCGGAGGATCATCAAATAGTTACAAGGGACGAAATAGAGAAGTCTGTGAGGACTCTGATGGACGATGATCACAGTGGAGCTGAAACAGTAAAATCGTTGAAGGAAAACTGTAACAGGCTTAAGGAAATGGCCAAGAAAGCCGCATCCGAAAATGGGTCGTCATCTAAGAATTTCGATATGTTTGTAGAAGACATTCTGTCACTGCAAAACAAGAAGAAAAACCCAGTTTCAAATTTCATGTAACTGCACTTGCTATAGTAAAAAGAATGAGTAAGGCCATGGACATGGGCCGGACTGCTGGATAGTATTGTGGATGTTGCCGTTCAACCATTTTCTCTGACAAACTGATATTTGCAATGACAATGAACATCCATTCGCATAAAATAATAGTATAATAGAAGTTTAGGGTAAGTTTACATCGGGTTTCATTGTGTATGTCCGATGGATTCTTAACCAAAATACTCTTTAAAAAAAGGAGAAAGAGCTCCCTTATCAGTTGAGATATTACTTTTACTTTTCATACAATAAAGAACTTTTTTTTTTTCTTTGAGTGATAGAGAAATTTTTTTCCTTTCATTCAGTGATGAATAAAGTGTAATCTGTAGTTTTAACTACTAGCACAGCAACATATTTATTTGTGGCTGATGAACTGATAGGTATTTTCAAACTTGAATTAAGGTTTATATTAGAATTAGGGTTAGGGTTTGTAAATTATTATATTTATGGCCAAAATATAGTGGTTTGTATACGAAGATATTGCAGCACAAAATGGATGACAGTTCGAGTTCTTAGGGCTGAAGATGCACGCTCATAAAACTAACAGATTACAGGTCAGGTCTTCAAAATTATAAGCAAAGAAATGTGATGAACAGGTTACAAAGAGTCATTGAGTGAAGGACATTGTTTCACATAAAGATAATTAAAATATTTCATTTTTTAATTTAGTAAAAAGTTATTATAATTTGTTATTTGTATTTATCTTTTCTTATTCACCTTTTGTTATTAGGGTTTACCTTTAATTTGTTATTATAATTTGTTTGTTCTTATTCACCTTTTCTTCGACGCTGGAATACATAAAAATTACTCAGAATCGACACTGTTCAAGCATAAGTAAATTATCTAGAACTCATAGAATCAACAAACAATTTTCATGAAAACAACAAGCTTGGAGGGGAGGTTTTGACTCTGTATACAAGGTAAATTTTACTTAATATTATTTTTTCTAAAGAAAAACATCATAGAGAATCTACACATCTAAAACGTATGCGTTGGGCGGAGCAGAATCCCAGAATCTCAAAAATAAATTTAATAATTTAATTTTTGGTGTGTATCTTTTCACASTTTGTCATGGTTATTATCTAGTCATTYCAGAGAATGTTTTGAAACTTGTTTCCAGTGGATACTCCACTCATCATTAGGGATAATTCCAGAGAATGTTTTAAAACTTGTTTCCAGTGGATACTCCACCCATCATTAGGGATAAGATAAATGTGCAGATAAGTATTAAAGAATATTAAAGAGATATGTACAATGATTATTCAAAAATTTAAAAGCAATGATGAAGATGCAATTAAGAAGTCAAGCTATGAAAAGATGGTTAAATGAGAAAGAAGACCAAGGGTTAGAAAATTTTGGAATAGGAGAAAAATAATTAAAATAAATTAGATTAAAAATAAAGATAAGTGGTCAAGGAAATGAATGAGGAGTTTTCATGACTAACTAAGTTTGTAGCCATCTTCTGGATTAAAATTATTGAGGTATTTTTCAATTTCTAGGGATTCTCAATTATATGGGAGGAGTAATGGGGTGTTGAGGCCAAAATTTTGATTTGGTCAAAGCAAATTCAATACTTAGATTTAATGAAATGTTCCACAATAATTGACTTGGTGATCTGATTATGGTTTGTGTGAGATCTTTGTTCTTTGATATGAGTTTTTAAGGATCTTTTCAACAGTTGGATTATATTCTTTCATTAATTTATAATGACTATATCCTTTCATTAATTTATTTCATCCATTATTTTTTATTAATTTCTAAGGAATACAATATTTTTCTCTTATTTATAAGGGCAAATTTTTTCCCTCATTGATCTTATAAAAAAAAAATTATAAAAAAAATTTAACCGTATTTTCAATGGAATGTCCACTCCAAACTCCTTACCTAGTTTAAATCCATAAATCACAAACAACAATATAACATCTTTTTATTTTAGTCATTAATAATGATGTTATCAATAATAAATTTGATATTAATTTTTTTATAAAAACAATTTAACCCTATTTTCAATGAAGTGTCCATTCCAAACTCCTTACTTAGTTTAAATCCATAAATCACAAGCAACAATATAACATCTTTTTATTTTGGTCATTAATAATAATGCTATTAATAATAAATTTAATATTAGATAATAGATTACATTTAAAATAATATTTACTATAATAATTTGTTTTAATTTTAATTAATTTTTTATTTTACATTAGGTTTATTAATTAATACTTATAATACATGTATAATTAGTATTTATATTGGAGAAGTTTCTTTGATATCTTTTTGTTTTTCTTTCGCAATGGAGAAAACAAATTGAATATATGATAAGCAATGTCCTCTTTACCCTTTTTTTTTCGTCACATATTATAATGTTTTAATACATACTAATACTAAAATAAAATTTTATGCTATGTTATTCCAAACCTTAAGAAATGATGTTCTTCCATATCGTTTCATTTTTTATTTTTTTACATAAATGCACTACATATTAATTTTTTNAACTCCTTACTTAGTTTAAATCCATAAATCACAAGCAACAATATAACATCTTTTTATTTTGGTCATTAATAATAATGCTATTAATAATAAATTTAATATTAGATAATAGATTACATTTAAAATAATATTTACTATAATAATTTTTTTTAATTTTAATTAATTTTATTTTTTTTACATTAGGTTTATTAATTAATACTTATAATACATGTATAATTAGTATTTATATTGGAGAAGTTTCTTTGATATCTTTTTGTTTTTCTTTCGCAATGGAGAAAACAAATTGAATATATGATAAGCAATGTCCTCTTTACCNCTTCGGAGGGATGCATTTATGATAATGGGTTTGGATTGAGTCTATGATAAGTCTTGTTACAGTGGGAGATATGTGGTATCGATTCTTCTAGTGAAAAGAAATGACAAGTAGTTTGAAAATAAAGATTGATAAATTTAATGGGCAAATTTTTGAGTTGTGGAAGCTCAAGATGGAAGATCTGTTGGTGGGCAAAGATCAATGGATCATTATGGATCCAGGTACTACACCTACAGGAATGTCAACAAAAGATTCGACAAAGTTGGATTGGAAGGCAAAGAGAAAAATGTGGTTGTTTCTCTCATATTCAGTATTACTAAATGTGTCAAGGGAAGCTACAACCAAAGATTTATGGAATAAGTTGGGGAATTTTTATCAGTCTAAGTCCCTTGTAAACAGATTGTTCCTATGGAAGAAGTTGTAAAACCTAAGGATGAAAGATGGAGACTTGGTGATAGAGCATTTGAACGCCTTCAATATTATGGTAAGTTAGATATTATATATTGATATTAAACTTTTTGATGAAGATAAGTGTATCAATTTATTGTGCTCTTTACCAGACTCGTAGGATAGTCTAGTTGTGGCCATAGGTAGTAATACACCTACTTTAAGTTTTGGTCATGTGGTCTCATCCTTACTGTTAGAGGAGATGAGGCTGAAGAACATGGAAGGACAAAGCGTAGATTCTTTATTTGCAAGAGGACTCTCCTAGTAAATAAACAAATCTAATTCCTCAAGTGGGAGATATAAATCTCTTAGAAAATTTGTAAAGGTATGCTAGAGATGTGGAAAAGAAGGGCACTACAAGAAACAATGTAGATCCAAAAGTGTTGAGAGAGGAAAGGGATCTGAAGATGCTCCTTCTACATAATTAAAAACCTTCGCAGATGAAGGAGGGGATGTGTACTTGGCTTCTTCAAGAACACATGTAGATCATGAGGCATGAATGGTTGACTCGGGCACATCTTTTCATATGAATCAACACAGGGAGTGGTTCTGCGAATATCAAAGGTATGATGGAGGTGATGTTTTCCTAGGTGATGACTCGACAACCAAAATAATAGGACGAGGAAAATTCAAGTTGAAGCTCATGTATAGAAGGATTAGAACACTCCTTGGTGTTCTGCACATCCCAGGATTGGCCAGAAGTTTGATTTATGTAAGAAAAATGGACAATGCGGAGGTAAAACAATCTTTGAGAAAGCAACCTACAGGATGGTTTGAGGAGCAATGGTATTGTTGAAAGGAGTTGGATTGGAACTCTGTATAAATTGTAGGGAATCACTATTATTGATGGGTTGAGTAGTTCCATTGTCCCTGATATTGGAGCTGAAGAAGAAAAAAATCCTACAATCTCTGGAGAAAAGTCTATGTTGTGGCATCAAAGAGTATGGCATATCAGAGAGAAGGGCCTTTGACTACTATAGGGTAAATGTATGGTTGAAGGTAGTCCAAATTCTCTTTGGACTTAATTTCTATGAACATTGGCGTTAATGGGAAGCAAAATCAGGTAAGGTTCCCCTTTGGTGCAATGAGAGTAGAGGGAATTTTACAATTGGTGCACAATGATGTGTTTGGACCTTTGTCGGTTCCATCATTAGGAAAATATGTGTACTATGTCTTGTTTATAGATGACTTATCAAGGAATAATGGATTTTTTTCCTCGGGACTAAATTTGAAGTCTTTGACTATTTTAAAGAGTTTAAGGCTCTTGTGGAGAATCAAACGGAGAAGAGAATTAAGGTGTTGAAGATGGAAAATGGTGGAGAATTCTGCAGAAAAGAATTTTAAGAATTTTGTAAGAAGTGAAGTATATCAAGGTAGAAGAATACTCCATACACACCTTAGAAAAATGGAGTTGTAGAAAGGATGAACAAGGCATTGATGGAAAAATCAAGGTGCATGCTCAGTGGTGTTGGGTTAGGACAAGAATTATGGGTAGAGGCAGTGGGTATTGCATGTTACCTGGTCAATCGATCACCCTCAACATTAGATGAAAAGACTCCATACAAGTTATGGATTGGTAAGAAATCCTCTCTGACACATTTCAAGATATTTGGTTGTGATGCCTATGTTCACATTCCAAAGGAAAATATGAGTAAACTAGACAAAAATGATGAAAAGTGTATTTTTATTGGGTATAAAGATGGTCTGAAAAGTTATAAGATTTGGAACCTAGAAACTAAGAAGGTAGTGTATAGTCAAGATGTGGTTTTTGGATAAATACAAAGTTCAGTTAATAGAAAAAGTTTATTCCCGGGTAGAGGGAATTGATTTTGGTGAAATGTTTTCTCCTATTTCCAAGTTAACTTATATTAGATTTATTTTATCTGTTGATGTTTCATTTGATTTTGAAGTAGAACAAATGGAGGTGAAGACAACATTCCTACATGGGGATATGGAAGAAGCATCCAGAAGGATTTGGAGTGAAGGGAAAGAAAGAGTTGGTATGCAAGATGAAAAATCCCATGTATGGGTTAAAGCAATCACCAAGGATGTGGTATCAAAAATTTGATACGTGTATGTTGGGACTTGGATTCACAAGGAGCAAAGTGGATCATTGTGTGTATTTCATATTAATCAATGATCATCTCATTTATTTGGTCTTGTATGTGGATGACATGTTGTTGATAGGAAACGACAAGGAGATTATCCGGGATGTGAAAACTTAGTTATCCTTAAATTTGACATGAAGGATATTGGTGTTGTAAATTACATTTTGGGCATGGAAATTAAAAGAGATCGGGCGGACAAAAAACTCTAGTTAAATAAGAGGAAATATGTCGAGACAATATTGCATAGGTTTAATATGCATGAATTTAAATTGATCAAGGCTCATATTCCTATAGGTGTAAATTTGTCTGCAGATCAGTGTCCCAAGACACATGAAGAGGAAGAGGACATGTCCCATATTCCATATGCTGGTGCAGTTGGCAGTTTGATGTATGAAATGGTATGTACTAGACCATACATTGCACATGCAATGGGATTTTTGAGCAGGTATATGTCAAAAACCAGAGAAGGAGCATTGGACAACAGTAAAGAGGGTTTGCAGGTATTTGTGTGGCACTACTAGTTATGGATTGTATTACCAAGGAAGATCGGGATTGGATAGAGTGTTGGACATACATGGCTTTGTTGATGTAGTCTAGGATAGATATCTGGATCACAAAAGATATACAAGTGGGTATGTATTTAACCTGTTTGGAGGAGCAATTAGATGGATGGGAAAAAAACAGTATGTAGTGGCACTCTCAACTACAAAAGCTAAATATATGGCATCCACTCATGCAAGTATTGATGGGCTAGAATGACCCGTTCAAGCAGGTAAAGGAAAACACACGATGGCAGGTCCTAATTAGACCCACTCTCATTTGGAATATCATTTTCGACTAGATTGTTGTTCTGGTTACTGGTTTAACTACTTTACTATTTAAATATGAATATGAGAATTGAAGGTTATCAAATGAATTAAAACTTGAAAGAACCAATTCTAGACTAAAATGATTATCTATTGTCCTAAGATGCACTTCTATTCTAATTTATTCTATCATATCCTGATTAGGAGCAAACTAAAAAGGATAAGTGCAGTTAAATATTTGTGTTACTTACACCGAAATAATTCATAAGGAAATAACATGAAGGCTTAACAATACAATGAGTTGGAAACAGATAGTTGCTTCACTAACTGATAACATTATCGTTTCACTTATATTTAAAAATCATGGCAATTGTAGACATATAAAATATTAGTCTAGAAGTAGTTCATACGACTAACATTCACATATCACAGAAATAAACATTCATAAATAGAAAAATCTCATTCACACATATTCGCACCAAGATCTTCAAAATGTCTCCAGTTCAAATTAAACATACAATAATAATATTGTTCATCTACAATATGAAAACCAAAAACCCTTTTTCATGGACAGTGCTCCTCTTTTATAGTTTTTTGAGCGATTATTTACATTCTTGTGGCCCAATCATGAGCAGAGGGCGATTTTGAAAAACAACTCTTCGCATTCCTATTCAAAATAGAATTACAACATATAGAGATGATGACATCTGGAGCAATTACACCAATTGTATCATTACGAGCTACTCTACCTCTGCATCTGGTCTTGATATTCTTCCTAGAGGGAATAATCTTTCATGATGTCTTCTAGTTTGCCTAATTGCATTTTTTCTGTGTAATTCTCCATCACAAACTTTAGTATAAACTTCTTGTTTTAGCTCGTGTTGTGAATTTTACAAAGTCTTGAGTCATGCTGATGAGCCTGGTAGGTTTCAAGGGGTGTTCCTCTAGAAATTCCTTTTTTATCTGAGTCAAATTTTCAATATCTACTCTTCTAGCTTTCATGTAGCTATCCTTCTCAGTTATTCTTGTTGTGGCAGGTGATGCCTCATCATTGGGGAGCATCTACTGCATTCTAAATTCCTCCATGAGAATGTCCAAATTACTCCATAAATTCTTGCAGGCGTTAGTTGTTGTTTATTGAATGAATTGAATGTATTTTAATAATGATTTCCAAGTATCAAAGAAGACTTGATATCTATTTTTTTCTTTCCTAGGATACAGTGACAGTGTGGTCGGGGGAGCTTTGTACATTTATTTCCAATTGATAATTTTATCAAATGCATCATTTGCCTCCTGGTATTTTCCTTGAATTTTAGTCATTATGTATTGTAGCCTTAGATGATCGTCTCAATCAGTATGCATATCGTTGAGCAGAAATATAAATTCCTTCTGCTCGAATTTGAGTTTCTCATTTAGTTCCAATGCCTTGGATTTGACAGTGTCTACAACTAGATTTGATGCCTTACTTGCTTCCAGTGCCTTTTCAAGTTTTTGCTTCTCTTGTTCTAACCTCAGGATATGGTATTTTTGTTGCTCCATGAATTCTTTAGATTGAGTCAATTTTGTTTACAACTTGACAACTTCTCCAGTGTGTTCATTTTTAATTTGTTCTATCTCATCACAAAGTTTCGGCTTTACATATTCTAATTGTTTAGTATTGTTGTCTTGTTGTACCTGTGTCCTTCTTTCAAATTATGCATTCATCTTATCCTTCTGTACTTGTAACGTTTTTTTCATATTTTTTGTGTTGAGGGTATCGACCACCCTTGTGACCCTCTCGAATTCTAAAGTGAGCTCATCCTTCACATTTTTCAATTTTTCCTCCAATTCTGTGATTCTGGTTCAGGTTGTACCTAAGGTGTTGGTAACCTCAAGAAAAAATCGAGCATTTAATTCTGCAAATGTGTGGAGGGAAGAATTAGCTTGCACAACATTATCTTCCRGGTCAGGACTGACTTTCCATTCCACAACCCTCCCTGTAGATGATATGGAATTGGTAGATTCTCCCATTTTCCTCGTGTTTGACCTCTTTTCAATGCTCTTTGTTATGTGATCATAGTAGTAGTCTCCAATGGCCACTACGGTACCTTGAAAACTCATAATTTGTGAAGAGTACGCAAAGTCACCTGGGATGGCATTGAGGGGAGTGTATTCTAGGGGTGAAATGTTCACCATGATGAGATTAGGAGTTGATGGGATGCCTGGGGTTTTGTTCAATTACTGTGATTTTTGTTATTTCAGTTGCTCCTCTGCTTTTCTTCTAGCCTCAGTCTCTTTAGCTAATCGTTTGGCCTCTACTTCATCAGTCAGTCTTCTAGCTTCTGCCTCGTCAACCAATCATTTAGCCTCTTATTTGTATTTCTTCTGTCGAAGGGCCTCCTGCTCAGCTTTGACATGATTTCCCTTCTTATTATTTCTTCCTCGGTCTATTTTCTTTGGTATTCTTCCTCAGCCCGCAGTCTCTTTTTTTCTAACTCTTCTGCCCTTTTGATATTTTCTTGTTCTTTGGTGTTCAATTTATTCTTCTCTTCTTACAGTAGTCTTTGAAAATATTCCAATGTAATCTTCTTCATTGCTTCTTGCTCAGATTTTGGCTCTTGTTTGGAAACATCATTAGGTAGTTTTTGTAAAACTTCTTCATAGAAAAGAACTCCTTTGAGCATGTCTTCCTCAAAATCAACCACATGTATATTAGGATGGGTGAGACCTACAGATATGACATGGCCAACCATAAGTTCATGTGGGTCATGAAATTTTGGCTCTCCAAGGCATAAGCATACATCTTTTAGGGCTTCTGCTTCTTTTGTAGCATGGGGGTCCTTATATAGGGTGTAATTTCCTATGTGGATGGGAAACAAAGGCTAGAGTTTTTTGTTACTTCTCAAGAGAAGAGAGGTAACCCTCGTTCCCATGTTTTGGTAGGTGACTTCTCTCATTAGAAGATGGCATGGGACAAAGTATGGTGAGAGATGTGGGGCCCCAATGGAACCATACACCCTGATGTATGAGTAGTATTTCCCCATATACCATTCTGCTACTTCTTTCATTCCAGTCCTAGCTTCAATAAAGATTATGTTGCTTGGGAAATCATAAATTATGATATTAAGAGGGGCGAGGAAGAAGTTACATATATCATAAAAATATCTTTTGTGATTTACATTCCATAATTCAGAGCAATACATGTGCACATGGGGTTGGTCCTGGTCTGATTTCTACCCAAGAGCAATAAATTGCACARAGGAACAAATGGCATCAATCAGGTAGGTTGACATATAAAAGCAGGGCTTTCTCATACTTATAATATTTTTCATGTGGAGATACATGTTGAAAGCCAAGATATCTTCCTAATTGAACACTTGTCGCATTTCAACGATGGTATGGGACAAGGGTATCCAAACTGTCTAAAAATGCATGCTCTTTTCTTCGCCATATAACCAGTTCAACATAGCGACCAACATTTTATATGGTACTTTGAATTCATGTGTGAGGAATAGATTTTGTCCTTGATTGAGAGTCTTTACCTGATCTACTCACCAATGTTTTATTAATTTGGCTATACCTTTATTAATTTCAGTGAAACCTTTTAAGAATGGCTTGTTGAGAGCACATGCAGGTGTGGGTAGGTGGTACCTCGCACTGATATCCTCATACCTCAGAGATGCTACCTTCCTTCTACACTTTCTTTTGATGGTTGCAGTGTTCGGGTCAAACTGCTTAAAGCACCATTGGGCTGATTCGTTGTAGGGAAACAGGGCCAGCCAAGCAGTCACTATGTGAATGTCATTTTTATGTATGTTCTGGTATATTTCCAAGTTTTCGTCCTCCGAAGAAAAATCTCTAGTATTGAAAATCTTGTAAATATCGTCATATATGAGGATTTGGTCTTCACCAATGTGATGGGTAGTATCTATTACCAGAACCTCTACCCAACAAGAAGAAGTTTCAGGCGTAGAGGTTGACTGAAAGTAGATAGAACCCCTAGATCTCCCAGTATTCTGGCTTGCGATGGTGAAATATTGTCTGTGTCTTGTATAAACAAAGTTAAAACCTGAATAAATCAAAAGAAAATAATGAGGCGATTTTAAAGAGACAAGTAATTTTAGAAAAAACATAATACATACGATACAGCCGAAAAATATCGTTACAAAGTGTTATAGAGCTAATCAGAACAAGGAAGAGTGCTTCACCAACTTACAGAGGAAGATAGAGTGAAAAATGAGGGTTTAGAGTCGTTTCATATGGATTAAATCACTTTAACTATGTAATAAATCACCAATGTACAAGGACCGTTTCAAAAATCATAGCATTACCTCTGTTATTAATGTGATTTGAGGGGAAAGATTGTTCAAATCTGTGTATCATAATCATAAGGGAGGTGAATATTTGAAAAGGTGGCTATCGGAGTAATTTCCATCGAACAGGGAAGGGTTGTGTGTCATTTTGTGCTGACACGATAGGAGCGTAGACGTTGAAACATGTGGACCCATCGGAGTCAACTCGTCAGAGGTAAACAATGCTAAGAATGATGCATACTCTGATGACATGGTATCAAAAGTATATTCCCTTTTAACATGGATTCTCATGCCGATAATGGAGAGTTGTAAAGACTTTAAGGTACATCATCRGACTTTATAATTCGGAATTCAACAAACCATGGAAATGGTAGAACCCCGACATAGATGGTATCAAAAGTATATTCTCTTTCTCGAAAAGTGTGTTATCCCGAAAGACATAGAGATAGACCGTCGCGCAAGTGTCATTGGGTGGATTGACGGGTAATCCAAATATGCCACGTCATAAGAATATTGTCACATAAGTTAGGTTGACTTGGCGGATTTAGTACTTAAAGTTTTATACCCAACCACCAATCAATTGACATTTATAATATTAGAGAATACACAGTACATTCGGGCCATCGGGCAGTATTGGTCAGAGTTGAAACTTACCTATAAGGAGGAATACTTTGATATAGATGATCTCGACAGATCCCTTCCCAATTTAGAAATCGAAAAGGTTTATGTCGGAATATAATCAAGATGAGATTTAGTTTTATCCCAACCCAAACTTAGGTGAAAAATGCGTGAATGTGAAGTTCCTTGTGCAGGTGGTGCAGCAAGGGAGGTGATCATTTGACTCCAATATCGGGATAGCCATGAAAGGGAAATTTCATGGACCGTATAAGCAAGAGGGACAAAATTTCTATGCCAACACCTTTTCAACCGAGTAGAGATATGATACTTTGTAAACAACTTTAGAATAGGGGGAACTCATTTTTTTTTAAATGGGTTGTTGTGGGGAGCCACAATAAAAAGAAAGGAAGCAATATATATATATATATTAGGTATTGGGTTGGTACAACAAGATATAAGGATATATGTGATAGTCAGAGTGCAATCCTCCTGGCGAAGAATCTGACCTATCATTAAAGACAAAGCATATTGATGTTCAATATCACTTTGTGAGATACATGGTTGAAGGAAAGAAGATGTTGTTGATGAAGGTGGACACTTTGAATATTTTTCCAATGAGAATTTATCTTGGTGCAGAGGATCTATAAGCATTTATGTCATGTATTATTGACTATGTAGCCCTATAACTCCCTGTATGCAAATAAAACAACAAGTGGGAGAATGTTGGGTATGTGTTATATTATTTTCATGACCAAACCTAGTGTCCACGTTGTGCCAGGAGTGCAATGGGTCACAAGGAGGTTGCAAGGGGAGCACAACCCCCCCTGCCTGGGGGATCATAGGGGGTGCCCCCAAATTTTTCTTTTTGGCGGCTTTTGTGTTTGTTTTTAGTGGTTTTTTGGCACATGGTTTCGCCAATGGTTTTCTAATTTTGGTTAAGGAATTAAGGTTGTTGGCAAATCCAAGTCAATGGATTAGGGATTTTGGATGCAGTGAGATTATATATATATTCAATGAAGATATGTGGTGAATAGAATATTAGATGTGTGACTCTAGGCAGGTTGCCAATTTTCTTGGTTTGGGTTTCCAGAGTAAAATTTGCATGTAGTGTGTGTGTGTGTGTGTGTCATTGTACCTTTTTTGTTTTTATTAAGAATATATTTGTTGTAATTAATTGTACAAGGTAAAATGTACAATTGTTATATATGTTTTCATTCAACTTTCTTCATAATGAAAGAATATGATTATGAAGTTTTCCTTTCCAAAGGGGGAGAAAATTTCTTTTTAACCAGTCTTTGAAAGAGAAATGAATTAAACTTCACAAGAAGGAGGGTTTGTCCTTCTTTCTTGTTGTTTTTGGTAAGACATTTATTCCCTTTAAAAATATTAGTGGTATTCATGGTTTTATTTTCCACATGAAGAACCATATTTTTTTATGAAACATCATCAAGAGGGTCACCCCTAAGTCATTTTCCAAGGTCATTATTTTCCAAAATCATGAAAGGAAATGTTAATGGAAAAGATAACACATTTCCAACATAAAAAAACTAAAAAGAGAGGAGATGGTTGGTAATCCTTTGATACCCCATGCATATGTCCCCAAAAGCCATAATGATTTAACAAGGTTGAAAAATAGGCTCATGGATGCATAGAAATATGTGTCAAAAATCTCAATAATGGAAACATCAAAAGTGGCTTCTCTAAGAAGACCTAATTGGAAGTGGATTTTCCTACCAGAACTAAATGACACATAATCATTGAGGAAGTTAGTAGGTGTCATGTTTTATTGGCTCTCCAATGGCCTATAAAAGAAAACACTCTCCTCCATGTACAATATATCCATATCATGAAGGTTATGTTGTTTCTTGATTTATTGCCCATCTTGTGAGTGTTGTTATGCACTCTTCACCTCCCTCAATACCTTTAATTGTATTGAGTCTTGGATAAAGAAGAGTTTTTAGATCTTCGCCATGTTCTTCTTTGAAGAGATCTTCCAAAATGGAATGCACTAGTCAAGGAATTTGGTTTGGAGATTTCCAACATTCTTAGAAACATATTTTATTGCACTAATCCTCTCCTTGATTTAATACAAATCTTATTTTTTTCCTTTCCCCAAGACTCATTGTTCAGATTGACATATGTTTTGTCTCTTCCTTGACATTGGATTTGGATTATTTAATGCACTTTGAATATTTGAGTATTTGGAAATTTTAATCTCTCCAAAGAAAAAGTGTGTTTTATGTTTACTTGCATTGAGTTCTTGAAATGAACACAAATCATTGATGGTTACTTATCTTATTGTTATTCAAGAAAACAAAAAGAAAGAAAAACACTACAAAAACTCATACCAGGTTGGTCCCTTTCTTCTTCTCCCCTACTTTGACTTCAAAAAATATTCATTCAATCTTATTTGAGGTTTTAAATATTCATGGAAAATTTGTATACTGCCTATTTCATAAGGTATCCATGCCTTCTGATTGTGTAAAATTTTATTTTATTGATTTGCAAAAAAATTTATTGTACAACTAGAATGATCCATTGTATAGGGTGAGGCTTGCACATGGAAGAAGAAAATTGATACTATACATGGTTACACAAATTTACATTTAGTAGAATCTATAGTATACATCTTTGTATTTAATTATTATGTAACAAATATTATGTTGATTCTTTTCAACATAGTATATCTTACAGTCTTGATTTTTCAGCTTTTCCATTCATTCTTTTGTATTTGAAAACTAAACTAACATGAACCTTTAACATAAAACACCAAAAAAACAACATTGACATTCCACTAGTAATTAAGTAACACAAAAAAAAAACACTAACACTCCACTAGTCATGGTAATATGACGTGCATTACATATCATTGTTATGTAAATGATTTGATTATGACAATTAAATTGTAGGTCCCAAATGTTTCTAGGGGTCGCATGGTTAGCTTTCCTTAACTTGAAAGTTCACACATACATGTCTTATTAAATTGTATGTCCCAAATATTTCTATGGGTTGCATGGTTAGATTTATTTAACTTGAAAGTTCACACATACATGTCTTGTTTGAGAAACATCCATTTCACATATCAACAAGCGAACAAGTTTTGCCTTAGTTTTATCTACTTCATTTTGATACTTAAAATTTCCCAATAGCTTATAAATATATCTTATGTGTATTATAAAGACTATCAATATAGAACATCAATTGAGAATGAACATATTGAGAATGAACATATGTCATGGTAGGAAAATTCATAATATGTGGTAAATCTGAATAGTTATATTTACCTCTATTTTTTTTGTAATGTATCTACACCTACAAACTAAGAAATAAGGGATAGATATTTTCTATCCATTCAACAATGAACACTAATCTCTTAATTAATTAAATAGTGCACAAATTTTGGAGAAAATATAAAAGGGAAAATTGATTTTCTCTACCTTGCATATATTCACATATTTTGTGATGTTCATATCTTCCATGTGTAATGAATCATATTAGATCAAAATTGTCAAACAGGTTTGAGAAAATATGTTATTCAATGTAACTATGATAAATTCATTCTCTTCCTTTGTCATACTTTCCTTTGTCATACATTGTATGACATTTTCTCACTTTGCATATTTTCTAGTTTGTAAAAGTGTCAATGCTATTGATATTGTTCTAACCCCTCTGGATTTTATAGAGATAAACAATCAACAATCTATGGTCGACTAGGATATTTGAATGAGCAATCGACTAAGGGGTAACTAAGGAATCGACTAGATGGTTGATTAGGTATTTGACTGGTCGAATGCTTAGAACAAAGTAGTCATGCCATGTGAAAAAAAGACAAAAATAAAGGAGTTTGTTATGTTCCTTCACCAACCTATGAGGATCTCGTATTCCTCACTTCAAGGGAGTTGGTTACATCTTTGTGTTATATAAGATGGCTTTATGGGCCAATCTAAGATATGATGTTGATATTTTTATGTATGCAATATAAGTGTTATGTATTCTATACCTAAATGATTTGGTTTATTACATTGTTATGTATGTTGAGCTATGCTCAGTTGTGCTTAAGTGTTGTAATGGTGTCTTTAGACACCACCTCTCTCTTGGAATATTGGCATTTTGATCTACCTAATTCGGTGATTCTCTAACATGGTATTAGAGCTAGTGGTTTGAGATCTATCATGTTGTCTACAATTCTTGTGGAGGTTATACATTGTGCGTGCTCCTAATGTGTTGGAGTTATTTTGTAGATTGACTTAAGGTTTCGACTAGTAGAGTGAATCTAGGATTATATATGTAGATCAACATTATAAGATCCAAGCAAGAGCTTGTGGTTTTGAATGGCCACATTATGGAATATGGTCACAATATATGGAAACAGTATTGAAGAGTAAAACGCTTTGGAAGTTTACAAAAACTATGGTTCTAGATCTGAAGGATAACCAACAAAAATTTGTCTTTCCTTGCCTTGCCTTGACTTTCCTTGCCATGTCTATCCCTGCGTTACCTTGCCTTGTCTTGCCTTTCCTTTACATGGATTTCCATGTCTTGTCATGCCTTGCCTTTCATTTCCTTTCCTTGCTTTGTCTTGCCATGTCTTGTCTTGCCATGCCTTGCCTTGCATTGCCTTGCCTTGTCATTTTTTCCTTTCCTTGCCTTTCCTTGTCATGTCTAGCCTTTCCTTACCTTGCCTTGTCTTTCCTTGCCTTTCCATGTCTTTCCATGCCTTTCCTTGCCTTTCCTTTCCTGTTTAACATGTCAACATGTCCCTAAATGGATTTAGTACTTTGAATTTCATCCTCATTATTATCATCCCTATCCTAATTGCTTGCATCTTAGCTTAGAATAATAATCTAACATCAATATTATTGTTAAATTTAGAGTTTTTATTAAGTTCTTTTCAATTTACTAGAGCATAACAACATATGTAGGATCACTAAAAGAAACAAAATCACAAGGTACACAACATTTTATCCCGAGAAACCCTCATGGGGGAGAAAACCCAACAAAAATTTCCTCAATAATAGATTGCCAATACAATTCCAAGACTAAAGACCAAAACACTAAAGAATATCCAAGAATGAGCATGTGCCTCTCTTCTCCTTCTTGTAACTACAACTGCCTCCAAAATATGTGCACTTGTTGAGTGACTTAGTGAGTGAATGAATGAGGCACCATCCTCACTTATTTATACTAGTTGAGGAGGTGCTAGGGTTATGTCTCTTCACCGAGAAGGACCAAATTCTTCCAATAGTGGTTAAAACCACTTTAATAAACTCTAGGGGCCGACTTCTCAAATACAACCATATGAATATGGTTTGACCAATCCACAAAAGGGGATTTGGTCATACATAAGTCCTGACATGATCAATCCACAAAAGGGGATTTGATCTATAAGATAATAACTCAATTATAATTAGAATATTCTTCGAAGTTACAATATTTCAACACTC